>VXAC01002066.1:653326-748990 GCA_013399225.1 Rhipidura dahli
CTGGAGCCCCCCCTGTGCCCCCCCCACCCACCCAGCTCCACTGTGCTGCCACTCCATCTACACTTAATGATGGCAAATGGGCCGGAGAGCTGGAAAGTGAGGGGAAAGAAACCCAGCCAAAAATCACCAAAAAACACAGGGAAGATTTTAATTTAAAACCTTTTCCCACATGGAGAGCAGCAGCCTGGGCCATCTGGAGGAGCATATGCAGGTGGGGGGGGGCAGTGGTGCCTCCTCCAGCTCCCTCGCTCTCAGCAGCCCCCAGAAAGGGCTTTGGGCTCGTGAAAACTAACCCTTGGGGGGCCTGGGTACCCCAATCCCAAACACCAGCCTGGGGGAGCCCAGCTTTCCCTCCTGAGCTACCAAGACTGCTCTGTTTAATTGCTGTATTTGCTGTAAAAGTGATGATGAATCCCAAAGCAAACTACAATAGCAGCTGAGTTTATTGCGAGAGATTAATTCAGTGGTTTAATTGAAACCACAGGGGCAGGATGGGAAAGCGTCACTGTGGGGCTGGGAGAAGGGGGTCAGGGTCAGCTCTGCTCAGCACCCACATCCACCCCTAGCCCTGGAAGTCAATGACGCCCAAATTAGCAGATTTACTCCTCAGAGGACTCCTCCATTGGCTGAGAATCACATCCAGCATCCCAAAGCCCCAAGTCTCCTAGCAACTCCCCAGCGCTGCCTCTGCCCACCCATTAACCCCTTCCCACCCCCCACCCCCCACTCTGTGTGGAACACCCGGTGCTTTGAAGGCGTTGCTGCCACACTGGGTGGGAGCGAGGATTTGTGCAGCAAATAAATCTGCAGGATGCTGGAAGGAAGCTCAGGATGCTCAGCTGGGTGGGAGAACCGGGCTGGTTGGCCAAGACTCAGAGTGTTTGATTCCAGGTGGCTCAGAGAAACCCTCAGGTTTATGTATTGATGGTTTGGTTTCAAAATGTCATGTTAGCTTTGAAGGTTTTATCCTCCTGACTTGTGGAGATGCCAGGAAAAGGTCAGGGAACCCCCAAACCATGGCCAGCCCATGCAGCTCCCCGCTGGCATTGGGAGAGGCAGAGCATGAGCCAGCCTCTGCCTCCAATTTCAACAGCAAATCAATGACATCGTTTCTTTAGGAATAGGATGGAAAGGAGATTTTCAGGGAAAATGGCCTTGAAAGTGAAAAATCACAGCAGGACATGGTGTGATGGCCAGGCCTGGGCTGAAGGAAGTGGGGCTGTACAATACTTCCCTGGTTTTGCCTTTAGAGTTTAGAAAGCGGGAAACAAGGATTGGAAAAATAGTGGGGTTTATGGTTGAAAAATAATTGTTGACAGGGAAAAGACACAAATAAGTTTGTTTGGGGATTTTTTTCCAACTGTCTTAATATATATAGACTGGGAAATGTGTTCAAAGATCATGTGCCACTGAAAAGGATAAATCACTACTCTCACTTTAATGCACTTTGTTGGGTTTTATCAGAAACATTGTCATAAAATTACCAAATAGAAATTTTAAATGAGGGGAGAGAGGGGATATCTGGAGGGTTTGTTCTTGCTTCTCTTTTCTTATTGACAAATAAAATACAATTAAAGCAACATTCTCTATGCCAGCCAGCATAGCTAACATCGCTTTTCTGACGGCACTTTTTTCTGTCAGCCAATGAAAATAAATGATGCAGGATTACCAGGGAGCATCCAGCCTTCGTGGCTGGAGGGGGATGCGAAGCAGCAGGCATTCCAGTTCGAAACAGAAGGATTTTATTCCCTCGGTAAGTGGAAATCTCCAGGGATGTTTCCCACAGAGCTCTCTGCCGCCGCCTGGAGTGAGGCTTCCCCTTTCCTTTGCTCTCCCAGTTCCCACCAGTGCTCCCCAGTCTAACCCAGTCCTTGGCACAGCCGCTGTCTGGGGATGCCAAATTAACTCGGAACCCTGGTCACTTCTGGGGTGACCCCAGTGAGGTCACCCTGGGCCTGGTCCCCCGCGGGGCTCATTCCAGTGCTGGGGGCTACCGGCGGCTCAGCTGCTGCCTGCACTGAAATCCCCGTGGTAATTGGATGAGGGCACCGTTTCCATGAGAATATTAAATCAGAGCCCCAGCCCCAATCCGGGGAGACACGCTTGGGAATATAAAGACACGGTAGATCACGTTACAGGGGAGTTATTTTCCTACTTTGAAGTCAAAGGTATCGCAACAACTTCTTGTCACAGAGTGTATTGGGGGATCTCTGCCTGATGGGAGTGGGAGGGAGGGGAGAGGCAGCCCCCGGCAGAGGGGCTGAGCACTCACCTCTCATCACAGCGATGGGCTCCTGGGGGGCTTTGGGGAAGGAGGCTCAAAAAGTGCTTAAGTGCTTTCTGAGCCTGATCTTCCAAAGCCCCCTGAGAAACCATCGTTCTGATGAGATGTGAGTGCTCAGCCACTCTCAGGGGACAACCCAGACTGTGACTGTGGCCACAAACCATTGTGACAGTGCCAGTGCAGGTATCCCAGTGCTGCAAAGGTCCTGCAGGCTCACTGGGCAGCAGCTCAGTGCCACCATCCTGAGCTCACTCCCCTTGGGGCCAGTGCAGGGAGTCACTTAGCAAATGAGGGGCTCCAGTGTCCTCCCAGCTACTGGTTTAGCTGGGTGTCTCATTGTGGTGACCATCTGGTGGCATCTGCTGCTGCTCAGCTGTCACCCACCCTCCTGGTGAAGGGGAAATCCAGGCACCTCGTGGATGGGGTACACAGGGGGACATGTCCAGGGATCCAGCAGAGGATTAGGGGCAGCCATGGCAGGAACATCCTATGGCTCCTGCCACAGTGGGGATGGATGGATGGATGGATGGATGGATGGATGGATGGATGGATGGATGGATGGATGGATGGATGGATGGATGGGCAGGCAGATGGACATCTCCCCACCCACAGCATGGAGGTGGGTTGCGGGGGAGGGATGGGACAGACAGACAGATGTGCCTCATTAGCCAATGGGGTGGCCTCAGGTGATGCTGACAAGCCCATTAAAGAGGTTTATCAAGGGGACTGGGGCTGGCAGGAGGTTGCTGGTTTTATCTGAGATGCTGCTTTTGGGCTGGGAGAGCCTAAGCCTCTGCTCATTAATTAGAAAGGCTTCGAGGAGGTTGGTACTGGTTGGCCTCACTTGTGAGCAGCCGTAATATGATGAGTGATTAGGGACTCTGAAGCTTTTTAGCCAGTGTCATTAAGCTGCTGATGAGCTCAGGCGAGGAAAGGTCCTTTTTGGCTGTGCCTGAAACTGGCTGGTCCTGCTCTGACCTGGCGCTTCCTCCTGTCGTGGTCCCTGACCTCCTGAGTCCCGTGTGATTGGTGAAATGTGTGTCCTGGGGACAGTGATGGCTTGGCTGTCACCCTGTGTCCTTGAGCTGGGTCAGATCTGGTGTTGTTCAGCTCATCAGTGAGATGATGAGCTTGTGGTCATGCACGAGTGAAGCTGAGATGTTCCTATTTTCACTGTCTGCCAGGTATTGAGAGAATTTGGGGATGATTATCTCTGAAAAGGTGACTTTAGACCATTTGTGCACCGGGGAAGAGGATGGTGATGTGTGTCCTGACAGTCACTTTGGGAGAGAGCTCCTTTCCCTGTTATGGGGCTTCCCCACTCGTCTGGGCACTGATGGTGAAGCCTCCTTGCTCAGGGGACATCCTGACAGTGTCACTGTCTCACCCGCCCCTTGAGGCCCCCCAAGAGTTGTGGCAAAGCAGGGAGCAAAATCTGCTGGATTTTCTCTGCCCTCCCTCATCTTCTCCCGTCTGCCTTGGCAAAACTTGCCGCAGCTCAGCAGCCCCGTGCCCCGCCGCGGTCTGCCTGGCACTGCGAGCGCTGTATTTACGGCCGTGTTAATTAAATACTTTCCGCAATCAGCGCCACGCATGACCCCACTCCCCGAGCCGGGCTGGGCTGTAATGTGCTATCATCGAGCGAGAACATGACTGCTGCCATCCCAGGGAATTTCTAATAGAGATTTACTCATCCCAGGCCTCTCATTTCTCCATTTTGTGACATTTTGCAAAGTTCAGGTTTACAAAATAAGCCAGTGCACGCGGGAGATGCTCCAGCCATCATTCACACTGTGTGTGCAGTTTCCCACTGCATTGATGATGGGGTCTTCACTCCGTGGTCAGCAGAGTTGGGGGGTGCACTAGCAGCTGCCCTTTCCTCCTCTGTGCCCATGGGGCTGCTGTTTTTGACAAAGAGCACCCCATCACCCTGGCTGTGCCCCCTCGCAGGGCTGTGCGTGCCGGGAGAGCGGCAGAGCATTGTCTGTGCTCATTGAAATGCTCGTGGTGTCCTGTGGCTCAGCCTGCCTGCAACCCCTGCTCCAGTCCCAGGGCAAGGGATGGGGTGGGAGAGGGAATGGGCCACCATGGTAGGGAGGGCCAGAGAGGGCTGCTGCAGTTTTGGGCTGTGATTTGGGATGCTCAACTGCTCTGCTTTTAAAAATAAGCCTGTGCTGAAAGCTGGAGGAGAGCACGGAGGCAGCAGGCTGCCAGCAGAATCCTGTTACTGTGCCACAGTCTCCAGGTCTCAGCTACAGGCAGAAAAGCCATTTTTGGCAAATCACTGGTGGTAGGAGCTGCCTGTGCCAGGAGGTAGGTGAGGCAGTATGTGTGCTGAAACACAGGCAGGTGTCCATCCCAGAGGCTTGTCCCTCCATGGCACAAGGTGGTGGTCAGTGCCTTTCTGACCCTCTCCCATTTAACCTGTGGCCAGCTCCTGTCGGTGGTGGCACCTGGGGCAAACTGCCAAGCTGGGTGACCAAAACTCCTTCTCCTTCTCTTCCTCAGGATGGAGCTGGCCATCCTGCCTTCCCCGTCCTCCAGCAAGGTCAGCTCATCCCTTCTGGAGAAGGTCCTGCTGGAAACTAAGGGCTGCCCATCTCACAGTACCACCCCAGGAGTGCAGTGGAGCCAGGGGCAGTGACCCTGCTCTCACCCCAGCTCCAGGGAATAGATGGGGCCACCCTCAGCCTCATGGGTGCTGGAGGCAGGTAAGTGGCACCCAGTCCCATGCACCCTGTCAAAACCTGGCCGTGTTGCCAGCCTGGAGCTGGGCTGTGGGGCATGAGGGGCTGTGGGATCTGACACACCTTGCTCCTGCCCTGCTCCTGCCTTGTCAGGTCTGATCAGGAGGGGGATCAGTCGGCCCTGTTCCTCGCTCTCCAGATTTAATTAACGGGCCTTTCATCTCTACCCTGAAGGAATCTGCTATCTTCTGTCTTCTTAATTAACGTTCATTAAGCAAATCAGAAGAACATTTTCTCCTCTCCGCCTCCACAGCTTTTAACCCTTGTGGGGTTCCAGGTCTGTGTTGGGGCAGAAGGTGGCTCCTGGACAGGTTGGTGTCATCACAGCCTTGGTCACCACATCCCTGAAGTGTTTGGACCAAAGTCCTGGAGCAGTGTGTGAAATCTCTCCAGGTATGGAGGGCTTCAGGTGAGGTTGGGCTTTGTTATACCAGTGGATCTTGTACAGCAAGTGTAGGGCATCTCCTTGGGCTAATTCAACATCTGTATTCAAATACATGCAAACCCTCCCCCCCCCAGTAATTCACTTGTCGATTCTCTCTGTAGCCAGTGTTACTGCCCACCCAGCAGGAGCCTGGTGAGGGGCTCATCCAGTCTGGGGTACAGCTGGAACCTTCTGGGAATGTGCAGCTCCCGTTCCAGCTGCAGCATCCCCACTGCCGAGCACAGCAGCGTCACCACCAATTCCCATCAAACTCTGGCCCTGTGGCCATCCCCCCACGCCCAGTGGGCTGTGCTGGAGGAGGAGGTGAGATTGGGATACTCATCAGCTTTGCCTGAATCCTACTGCATCCTGAGCCCTGGATGTGTGGTCTCATCACTGTCTAACGTGGACCCCTCTGCAACAGGGGCAGGGAAATCATATCATGGGTGTGTGTTACATCCCAAAGAGGAGGAAGCAAATACGTGACACGAAAGATTTGGTTAGAGCATGGTGTTAATAGTGCCAAGGTCACCGGTTCAATCCCCACAGGGATCATTCACTTAAGGGTTGGGCTCAATGATCCTTTTGGGTCCCTTCCAATTCAGAATATTTTATGATTCTATCTCCTGCCCGGAGCTTACAGTCTCAGTACCAAGGAGAAAGCAAAACACCTGGAAAGCCTCATCTCTGTAGGATGCGAATCCTCTTAAAACTGGTGGTGGAAACACACGGGACAATTATTGAGCTGAAAACCCTTCTCTTTCTCCCTGGAGGCTGACAGTGGGTTTGCCACTGGCCGCCCACTCCCAGGCAGCTGCGGCACAGCTCCTCGATGCTGGGAAATTCACCCTTCCCAGCGGAGCTGGCTCTGGCTGTCAGAGCCTGGGTCAATATATGATAATGGGGCTTTGAAACGGCGCTGCTGCGGGAGCCGCTGCCCAGGACTCTGATTCACAGTTCCCCTCCGGTGCTTTCTCCCGCAGTGTGTATAGCAAAGGAGAATAAAATAAATAAGAGTAGAAGGGAAGGGGAGGAAGGGAGCTTAAATTATAAATGAGGACTAAGTTTCCAGGGCCCCCACAGGCAGCTCAGTGAAGCGTTGAGGGGGTCAGAGGCAGAGCTCCCCCGTGCATCCCACTTAGGCAAACACAGTCTTGTGGGGCGTGGGTCAGGGTTTGCCCAGGGGCATGGCACCATGCCAGGCTGCCTCTCTCCCTGTTTGCTGTCACCATCCTACCCCCGTGGGTCAAATCTGGAGGGTGCCGTGGTCCCCAGAGGGATTTCCCTGGGAAAGACTATAATTAGCATTAGCTGAGAGCTGCTAATGAGGTCTGGTGGTGATGTGGTTTTGCCACCCCATGGAGATGCCTCTATGGGAACGTGCTCTTGCTTGGGTCCACGGGACTGGGTTGGCTCACGGCAACAGGCAGGGATGGGACCTCCACTCGAGGGTGCTGGTGTGGAGGCACTGGGGGTGTCACAGACCCACAACCCAGGCAGGTTGATGTGAGTGGGAGGGCAGTCAATGCCCCATAAATAAGTGTGGGGGAGAAGAGGGTGCTGAATCCTTTTAAAGCCTTTCCCTAATCCCCTCTTGATTTTGGGGCTGCAAGAAAAGTGGTGGCCCCCACCAATTTAAAGAAAAATCTTCATGTGAGGTATGTACCCCACCACAAGCTCGTTCCCAGGGCTGAGAAATGGAGGAGCTCAGCTACATCCACACAGCTGAAGATGCAAATCCCCATACCACAAAGTAAAGGAGATGCTTTGGGGATGGAGCACTGGGTGGTCCCATCCCCACGGCCTGGGGACTGGGATGGCCTGCGGGAGTCCCAAACTCCACAGCTCTGGCTCACGTACGAATATTTCGACATTCCCAGCAGCTTCCACAAGATGGACCTCGGAGCGAGAGGAGGTGCCGGGTACGAGGACCCGTCCCATCCCATCCCTCCCCATCCCGTCCCATCCCATCCCGTCCCGCCTGCTGCCGCCCTGCCATCCAGAGGAGGCTCAGAGTCCAGCCAGGAGAGCCCCGGCATGGCACGGCCTCCCGGGCTCTGCCTGCTGGCCCTGCTGGGGCTTGGGCTGGGGCTGGGGGCGGGGGGCTCATCCCCCTGCTGGGACCCCCGGGGACAGCCCCGCCGCTGCATGCCAGTCTTCGAGAACGCCGCCTTCGGCCGGGCCGCCCAGGCCACCAACACGTGCGGGTCGCCCCCGGAGGATTACTGCCTGCACATGGGCGCCCACCACGCCAGCGCACTGTGCCACCGCTGCGACGCCAGCGACCCCCGGCGCCACCACAACGCCTCCTTCCTCACCGACTTCCACAGCCAGGAGGAGAGCACCTGGTGGCAGAGCCAGTCCATGGCCTTTGGCATCCAGTACCCCAACTCCGTCAACATCACCCTGCACCTGGGTAAGTGCCAGCAGGCGCCCTGGCGGTGTCGGCGGAGGGCACCCGCTGTGGGCGCATCGAGATCAGGGTGCAGAGATGGGGGTGGATGCTTCTGAATCCTGTAGCTCTTGCTGACAGTGCTGGATTAAGGACAGGATCCTCCCCAGGGCTTTTTAGGGGGTGAATGGAGGGAGCTGCCCTCTTCAAACCCCTGAAAGCACTCGGGGAGGGTCTGCCCTGCCCATCAGCCGAGCCCCAGGATGCCAGAAGCTGTGCCTGTCTGTGCCCGGGGTGCCTGCTCTCCCCTTCATCCCAGGCTGCTTTTCACTGATTTTGGAAGCCTGCAGAGCAGAAGGCAGATGGTTCCTATCCTGGGGAGAGCCTTGCCCGGAGAGGTTGACTACCATGGGTGCCAAGCCCCTCCCGTTTCACCCCCGCGCGTTGCTCAGGGTGCCTGGGATGTCTCAGCGTGCAGAGCTCCAGACACACCGTGCAACCCCAGTAGGTTTCCCCAGCTGGCATCCGACCCTCTATGTTTTAAATACTGTGCAAGCCGCCCACTTGGAGGGTACTTAAACCCAAGGGGCATGCCTGGCATTTTAAAAAGGTTTTATAACATTTTCCTGCCATCTAAACTCTCCTGGCTGCTGGCCAGCGCGGTAAAACCTTCATTCTCTGCAGTCTTCTGCCATCTGCATGCCGAAGGCGGGTAGTGGAGGGGCTGCGGCTTGAGCTGGCAAGGGGACAGCCGAGCGTGGCGAGGGGACAGCTGAGTGTCGGTGTGGCACGGAGCCGTGCTGGTGGGACCCAGCGGGGTCGGGGTGACGGTGGAGGGTCCGTGCCTGCCCCGGCAGTGACGCGGGAGCTGCCCGGCTGGGTGGAGGTCGCCGCTTTCCCAGCTCCCTGCGAACGGGCGGAACTCTGGTCCTGTCCCCGGGCTGGGCTCCCCGCCGGGCATGAGGAGTGGTGCCGGAGGATTCTGCCATCCTCGCTCCCTGCTCCTGCCAGTCGTGACAGAGGGGATTTGCCGACCTCTTGTCCACCTAACGCGGGCTGTGAGATTGTCCCGAATCTGTTCGTGTGTGACCCGGGGCACAGACCACCCGAATACAGCCTGTGTGGCTGAGCCAGCTGCCGCTGGGCGACTTTGTGGCCACCATTCCCAGCTGGGCACAGCGACATGTGCGGGCTCTGCAAGCCCCGGGGCTTCCTTCTCAGTCTCTGTCCTTCTTCCAGCTCTTCCCTGGCTCCTCTGTGGTCCCTCTTGGACCCCATACTCGGGTTTCCTGTGGAGCCCAGTCCCTGTGGCTGCCCTGCTGTGTCTGTCTCTGTTAACACAGCCAAGGCTATACCATTGCACCAGGCTCACCCTCCAGCCTATCCCTACAGCCCTGCATGAGCTGGAGCATCCTCTGCAGTTGTACCCTTTTTCCTGCACAGCTCCTATATCTTGCCATGCTAAAAAGTACCATTTTGGTTCTTGGCACATCATTGTCTGACTTTTCCCGCACAGCTCCTATATCTTGCCATGCTAAAAAGTACCATTTTGGTTCTTGGCACATCATTGTCTGACTTTTCCCGCAGTTGCTGGGCCCTGTTCTTGTCCCAGCCACAGACCTTTTCATTGCTGCCTCCATTGCTGCCTTGGGTTAAGCAGGAAAAGCCCAACTGGCCCCCACAGTCCCCCAGAATGCAGCCTGGGCTGAGTCCTTGCCCTGGAGCTCCACCGAGTAACTGGATGTTTCAACCCATGTAGTGTGTCCCCCCAGCCTGCCTGTCTTGCTCAGTCACAGCCCTTGTGTGTTCTCCAGCGTGGTTACCTGAGGAGCTTATTAAATAAGACATGGGATGACTTGGACAAGACCCGTGTTTACCTGTGTGCTGTTGATTTGCGTTAATTAGATTATGCCCCTTTAAATCTCCCCTCCCTGGGAGGCTCCAGCCATGCTGTTATGGTGCATTGGGCTTGCAGCTGGTCGATCATCCCAAGTGCCCATAGCTCTTGTATTTGCCCTGTCAGACATCAGGAAGGAACCCAAAATATCCACGGCTTGCAAAGGCAACAGACACCAGGGCTCCTCAGGAAGCAATCTGAATGCCAATGGCTCCTTTTGGAGTGTCTAGATCAGGCAATATCTGTGTCTGTGACTCTGACTCTGATTTTCCTGTGGCCGGAGAGCCCGGAGCTGAGGTTTGGCAGGGCTAGAGATGACAGGACATGTAGGTGACATGACTGTCCCACATGCTCCTTCTCTCCTCTCCAAAATTCTCTTCTTGGAGCCTCAGAGCAGTGTAAGTTGCAGTTTGGGTTCTGGGGAAAGCAGGTGCACACTTTGTTCAGGTGACAGCACAGCTGGGAGAGCACCCCAAGGGTCCTGGTGCTGCTTGTGCACCCTTCCCAGCATCACTGCCCTGCAGCACATCTTGCTTTAAGGACATGTCACACCTGAGTAGCAAAGAGGAGACAACCAGCCTGGGTTATTTTCTGGATCTTTTTTTTCTCTTGAGGAGAAATTGGCTGATTAAAAAGCCTGTCAGGGAAAAGCACACGCTGCCTCATGATAATTCCTCAGAAAAGTGAATCTCCTCCATCCTAGCTGGAGGCACCAAAATGGGGCTCCCCCAGCCTGGCCGTCCCCTCCCCTCGCACGGGGCCGCTTGGGGCAGGGACGGTTTATTGACACAGCACTGCCTTCCCTTCCTCTCCCAGAGGAAACTGCTCCAGGAGGTGACGGCCCCGACCTTGCTGTTTTGGTAGACATCCCCCTTGGGACCGCGCTGTCTGGGAACCGGCGCCTGCCAGGCGTCCCCCCTGCTCGGGGTGCAGGACAGGGGCACCCCCGCTGTCACCAGCCCAGAGCGGTCCCAGAGGGAGGAGAGAAGCACAAGCTGAGGGTGGGACAGCCCAGCTGCAGCTCCTTCTTGGCCCTCGTCACCTCCGGGTGGGCTGGGAGTGGGTCTGTCCCTCTCTCCAGGCATTCTGCCGGGCGCTCCCCGCATCCCTGATGGGATGCAGCTGCTTTTCCCAGCGCTGGTAGCCGGCTGCCTCGGCTCCCCCGCAGCAAAGTCGCAGCACATACGCGACAGTATTCATATGGGCCCAATTAAAGGCTTGTTTTCCTAGTCCCGGAATAACCCCTCTAACATTCCCAACTCATTATCTTTTCAAATAAAGCCAAAACCTTGCAGCTAATTGTTTTGTGCTGTCAGGAGTGGTGCTGTTATGGAGCAATCCGGGCTTTGAGCTGGTCCTTCATCTCTGGCAATTAAGTGGGTCTGATGTTCACTTTGGTGTTTTCTCTTTTCCTTTCTGCTAATTCTTTCAAGCTCTTTCAGAACACGCCGGATGCCCCAGGGATTGGTGGCCTCTCTTTGTTTTCTTCGCAGCAAAGATGGAAGCAATGCCGGGTCCTGGCATGCAGCTCCCTGGGAAGGGATTGGCCTTGACCCTTTCCAACTCTCCACCCCTGCAGCACCACTGGACTGGGGATGCTCTCAGTGCTGTGGGCCTAACTCTGCCCCACAGCTGCTGGAAAGAGCCTGGATTTGGAACTGCTCCTCACCCATGCAACCCACCCACCGTACCCACACAAGGGGTGGGCACTGTGCACTGGGGCGAGAGCCAGTTTGGATCTGGACAAGATTTGGGCTGCTCCAAGGAGGAGCTGATTAAGGACAGCTGGGTGGTGATTTCTCTGTTTTTAACTGTGGTGGGTGCCACAGGATGCTGCTGGGATAATTCAGGCTGTGGTGGGCAGAGGGTCACAGCATGGTGGGTCTGTCCCCAGGCAAAGCCTACGAGATCACCTATGTGCGGCTGAAGTTCCACACCAGCCGCCCCGAGAGCTTCGCCATCTACAAGCGCAGCCACGCCAAGGGGCCCTGGGTGCCCTTCCAGTTCTACAGCGCGTCCTGCCAGAAGACCTACGGGAAGCAGCCGCGGCAGTACCTGCGGCCGGGCGAGGATGAGCAGGTGGCCTTCTGCAGCGATGAGTTCAGTGACATCTCCCCACTCAGCGGGGGCAACGTGGCCTTCTCCACCCTGGAGGGACGGCCCAGTGCCTACAACTTTGATGGAAGCCCCGCGCTGCAGGTATCACCAGAGCAGGAGGGGGGTGCTGTTTGGACCCTTGGGATCAAGGGTATTATTACACCCACCTGGGGTAAAAGCACTGGTGATGCTCTTAATTCCTGCTTGAAAAGGTGCAGGTTGTGTCCCGGTTGGGGTGGGAGCTGGTGGCCCAGACCTCTCCACCAAGGTACCTTCCCCATGTCCCCTGCAGGAGTGGGTGACAGTCACTGACCTGCTCATCTCCTTGAACCGGCTCAACACATTTGGGGACGACATCTTCAAGGACCCCAAGGTGCTGCAGTCGTACTACTACGCCATATCCGACTTCTCTGTCGGTGGCAGGTGAGGGGCAGCCAGACAGGAGTATGGAGACCTACAGACCCAGTCTGTAGGACTGGGGCAGCTGCTCCCCACCTCAGTCTCGTCTGAATTGTGGTTTTGGGGCAAACTGCCCAGATTTGGCTTCCTCCATGTGTAAACTGGAGCTGGAAGTGTAGAGATGGGTGATTAAACCTGGACCCCTCCCAGCTGTGCAGAAAGGTTGGCTTTTCCCCTCTAGTCCACTCCATGTGCCACCAGCTGTATTTACTTTGTTCCCGGCCAGCCCAATGGCTTTTAATGACACTGTGGCTCGTGTTGATCCTTCTGTGACCCTGCTGGTCCCTGGGCACTGCAAAAGGGGAGTCCTGGGCTTCTAGTGGAAAGATGACCTGAAGCTGCAGAGGCTGGTGGAGGACCTTGGAGTCAGCATGGCCACAGACAGGGAAGCTGGAACAGCTGCCATCGGAAAAGGGTAGCAGATGTGGGATAGAGATGCAAGTGGCACCCACTTGGTGCTGCCCGTGGGCTGTGCTGCACATGTCCTTCTCCAGCTCGGAGAAGTGGAAAATTACCCTGTCCCTGAGAGCGCTGTCTGCGCCAGGCAGCGGGGCTGGGACAGCTCCCAGCCGGCCGGCAGACCTGTGGCTGTTGTCCCACCTCCGGGGTCAGCAGCTGGAGCTGGTTAGCACGGGCCACCCTCGGCGTGTGACCTCCCGACTGGCCAGGCTGGGAGCACCTCGGGGACACGATGGGCGGCTTCAGGGCCAGCACAGCCTGAGCTGCTTTCACCCCACAGCCAGCCCAGTAGCAGGGTCACACACTGCACAGCCTGGGCACCGTCCCACTGCCGCTGCTGCCCACACCGGTGCTCAGAGCGGCTCCCCCGCGCCGGGGTCTCGCCGCAGGTGCAAATGCAATGGCCACGCCAGCGAGTGCGCGCCGGACGAGGCCGGGCAACTGGTCTGTGTGTGCCAGCACCACACGGCCGGCACCGACTGCGAGCGCTGCCAGCCCTTCTACCAGGACCGGCCCTGGGCGCGCGGCACGGCCGAGGCTGCCAACGAGTGCCTCCGTGAGTATCCCCCGGGCTGGCTCCGTGGCCACAGCAGTGGCTGGCCCTGAGGGGCTGCGCTGGTGCTGCCTCGGCTCATCTGGCACCTCCTGCCCTTCCTGCACCTGCTCCGTTCTGGGAGACAGGGAGGATTTGTACCCCAGGGATCCCCTTCATAAGCAGCACCCCAAGTACTCCCCATTCCCTTTACTCCACGAGTGCAGCCATATGCTCCGTGCACGGTGCTGCACCCACCTCTGCCTCAGAGGGCAGAGGCATTGCCGAAAGCTCTCGCTGCTGAGCCAAGGGGTCCCTCTGGCTCATCCGGCCCCACAGGAAGTTGCCGTAACCTCCAGTGCCCGCCAGGTCCTCACCCATCCTCCTGCCTCTCCCCCAGCCTGCAACTGCAGCGGCCGCTCCGAGGAGTGCTTCTATGACCGGGAGCTGTTCCGGCGCAGCGGGCACGGGGGACACTGCCGCAACTGCCGCGACAACACGGCCGGGCCCCACTGCGAGAGCTGCAGGCAAAATTACTACCGCTGGGAGCCGCAGGGAGCCTGCCAGCCCTGCCACTGCCACCCCGCAGGTGCGTGGGGCTGCTCACAGCCGGGCTCCGGCTGCAAAACTACTGCCCCAGCTGGAGTTTGCTGGGAGGGATGGTTTTGGTGGCTTCTCCCTTGCTCGGGGTTTCCCCATCTTCCCCGTCCTGTGTCTGTCTCCTGCTGGGGTTGAGCTTCAGGGCTGGCCGGGGTCCCTACAGGCTCCCTGCAGCCCCAGTGCGACAACTCGGGGACCTGCCTCTGCAAAGCCAACGTGACGGGCTGGAAGTGTGAGCGCTGCAAGGACGGGTACCACAGCCTGAGCGAAGGTGGCTGCAGGTGAGGAGGAGCCCGGCCCTGGGCAGGAGCAGCGGGATGGGACCGGGGCTCACCTCCTGCCGTCATCTCACCCCATCCAGACCCTGCACCTGTAACCCCGCAGGCAGCGTGGGCACCTGCGACCCCAACACAGGGCACTGCACCTGCAAAGAGAGGGTGGAGGGGCATCTGTGTAACAGGTAAGCACCGTGGCCCTGGCATGGGGACAGGAACACTGTCCCTTTCCAGTCTTGGAGCAATGCTAGGACTTTGTGGCAAGGCTGTGGGGCTGCATTCCTCTGGACCTCTGGGACCGGGCTCACAAGGAGCTGACACTGGTGTCCCACCCCGGGATACTGCCGCGGTTCCCTGCGGCTCTGCCTGCCCTGTGTCACATACTCCTGTTTCCTCCCTGTGCCCAGGTGCCAGCCGGGCTGGTTTAACCTGCAGCCCCATAACCCCACCGGCTGCACCAGCTGCTTCTGCTACGGCCACTCCAGAGCCTGCAGGGCGGCAGATGGCTACCAGGAGACTCACATCCGCTCCGACTTCAGCCAAGGTACCGCCCCCTCGTCCCGGGTGAAACGGAGGGCACAGCTCTGCTGATTTCAGCCACAGAAGTTTGGGAAGGATGTGGCTGAGTGACCCTCTTTGGGGCTGAGCATCCCCCTTTGGAGCTAACTGGCGGTGATGGGTAGAGAGGGTTTTCTCTGGCTTGCCCCTGTTTTACTGTTAAACCTCGGCTTCTGGCCCCACCTCCATGGGGACAGGCTCTCCGTGACTCCCCATGGCATCCCTCCATGCCAACCGGTTCCTGGAGCTGTGCATGGTTCAGGGAGGGCTGTGAGGCCAGGAATGGACATTCCGCCACACCAGGGACTGCAGAACACTAAAAATCAGCCCGGGAAGATATAAAATAATAGGATGGAGTCTGTTGGGAATTTTCCCGGTTATTCCCACCTCTCCCCATCCTCGGCTGGCATGCGACAGTGCGGCTGGGAGAGCGGAGTGGGGTGCTTTTGCCCGGCTGCTGGCAGGGCTGCGCTGGCAGGGCTGGACGCGTGCGGGATGCTCGGGGAAACCCTGCCATCTGCCGCGCATCCCGGCGTGTGCAGCCCCGCCGCGGGGACACCGCAGCCTCCGCCCGCCGCGCCCCGCAGGGACGGGCACCCACGGCGGGTACCCCGCTCTGCTCGCCTGTTCCCAGATGGATGCGAATGAGCCAGGCACGGGTGGATCCTAATTGCTGTTAAACCGCGCTGCCAATTGCTGTGCTGCTGGAATGTCTTCCACGGCCTTGAAACTGAGCCAGGCTTTAAACTGAGTCTTTTTTTCCACCCTCCACACAGACAATTTGGGGCTGCTCCTTTGGGGACTGGTTTGGCAATCTCTGAGCTGAGATGCAACCATAGCACCCTCCTAAAGCCCCGCTCCCCAAAACACTCCCCAGTCCACAGTGGAGGTGGATCAGATGGAATTATACTGGGTGAAAGAGTCCAAATTTGGGATGATTTGATAACAGAGCACAGCCCTCTTGAGAGATTTCCAAGTGCTTGTCCTTCAGGGCTGGAAGAAATAACTAACCCTAGGGAGTGGGGGGGAGTTTAACTGGTTTCTTAAGGAAACCAACTTAATGCAATTACACCCCATCTCTTCTGGGCTTCTCCAGCATCTCTCCTCAGGCTTCCTGTGCTTGCCAGCCCACAGTAATGTTACAGTGGCAGCACAGGCAGGGGGCAAAAGCTTAAAGATAATAATTTCCTCCAAATCTAAGAAAATAAACAGATGAGGGGTGGTTAAGGCCACCTTCCAGTGCATGAGAGCACAGACCCCAAGTGGAGCAGGGCGTTACAAAGCGCTGGCCTCTTCCAAGACTCGAGAGTGTGTTGGGAGGAAGGACAGAGCCCCTGAAAGCAGCACGCTGCTGGTGCTGGTGGGGACTCACAGCTCCCTTAGCTGTACACTGTCACTGTGTGCTGTCACACAGGGCTGGAGGGCTGGGCTGCTACAGCTCCAGGCACCACAGATCTGCCTCTGCGCTGGGCTGGCGGGGAGATCATCACCGAGTGGGAAGGAGAGGAGCCAGTGGATTTTCTTGCACCAGGTATTGTGTCTGCTGGGTCCCTGGGGGGCTGCTCTGCCGTGAGGACCCCCTGGTGGTCTCATCCCACTGCTCCGCTGTGCAGGAGGCGCTGGGCTCCACTCCAGAGCTGAGCATGTTTCTATAGCAGAAGACAGTGGGGGGTATTGGAACGGTAGAACAGGACCCTGGGAGGACAGGTTGGAGCTGACACCACTCCAGGAGGGTGACTGTGGCTCCTGATAATGCTGATGGGAATAGGACTGCACTGGCAGAGCTGGTGCCTCCATGTCCTACAGGCTTTGGTCCTCTCTTCCCTCGCAGAGAAGTTTCTGCAGAACCAGCGCCTCAGTTACGGGCAGCTCCTGTCCCTGCTGCTGGGAGTGGAGGAGAATGGGACAAGAACAGAAACTGGGGTGCCCCTGCTCCGGGTCCAGCTGGTGCTGGAGGGTGAGGGGATGGAGATCACCATGTCCAGCAGTGAGAGCCACCCTCAGCATGGAAAGCAGGCTGTCTCCTTCAGGTACCCATCACAGTGTTTTGGGGAGCCTCAGTGGGGTTTAGGGTACAGTGTCTGATTTGTCTGGGCTGCCCCACTGGTTCAGCCCCACCCTCTGCCTCCCTCGGGGGGGTCCCAGTCAGGAGCCAAGCTGTCCTGCAGCACCTGGCTTAGGCTGACCCTGTCGTGCCTCCCACACTCCCTCTCCAACAGGCTGCACGAGGCAGAGAAGGGTGCGGAACCTTTGCTGTCATCCTTCAGCTTCCAGCGCCTGCTCTCCAACCTGAGCGCCCTGCGCCTCCGCGTGAGCCGCGGCCCTGTGCGAGGTGGGTGGCTCCACAAAACATCCCCATGGGGACCAAACTGGGGTGGGGCTGAAGACACCGAAGCAGCATCAGACTCTCGGGGACAGGAGGGATTGTAGGCAGTGTTTTGGGGTAGGGGCTGCCTCCTCTCTAGGATCACCCCTGGGCTCTCAAAGACATATTTTGGGGTTTCCTGTGCCTGTCTGGAGCGTTTCAGAGCAGAGCAGGGAATGCACCATCCCATCCCCACACCACTCTCCCCTCTCGCAGGCAGGCTGTTCCTGAGCGAGGTCCAGCTCATGTCTGCTCACCCTGGGCCGGGCCCACGGGCGGGCTGGGTGGAGGAATGTACGTGTCCCATGGGATACACCGGGCAGTTCTGCCAGTCCTGTGCACCTGGATTCAAGAGGGAGATCCCATTTGGCGGCCCCTTCGTCAGCTGTGTGCCCTGCACCTGCAACCAGCATGGGGACTGTCACCCCCTCACAGGTGTGCCTCCCCCAGCCCCTCCACTCACCTGTTCCTCCATGCATGGGTGACAAATCCATGTCTTTGCTTGTTCTGAGGGAAGCTGGAATCCCTTGGTGAGGTTGTGGTTCCCAAAATTTGCAAGCTGAATTGCTTGGGTGGTTGTAAGGACAGGGTTCATAACTGCAAAGACAGAGATAATTAATGAAGTGCAATAGTGGGGGTAATTTGTAATTAGAGAAGCATTTTTCATGATACTTTATGACCTTTAAGGAGGAGAAGGGAAGGGTGCTGGTTCTCAGAGGAGTGGGGGAGCAGGGGTCAGGGCAGCAGAGAGGGTTTTGCTAGGCTGGGTCTCGCAGACAGCCTGATGAGAGGAGCAGGACTGGGCACATCTCTGGAATCTGTAAACTGAGGGTGAACCTGAGCAGAGAAACAAGGAAAAATGCAGGAACACACAGCGGTGCCAGGCTTGAGGGAAGACACCAGAGGAGCCAGCTCCTGTGTGCTGCCAGCCCAAGCCCTCCGTGGCTGGTTCTCCTCAATGGGGAGCAGCAATGATGTACGGCCGGGATGGAGAGGGCTGGAGGAGGCAGAGTGCTCGGCGATGCCCCTGCCCTGCCCGCGGAAGCACGGCGGCAGCTCTGCATTCCCGCAGAGCCGGGGCTGGCGCTGCCGACCGCACAATCCCCAGGGATGGGGCCAGGCTTTTGATGTTCCGGCCTGGGCTCTGCCAGCCCGCGCACTTCCTTTAGTTTATTTTTCCACTTCTTCCTGCCACCCGTTTTTTCTTTCTTTTCCATCGTCTGACTCTGCCTGGATGTGGGGAAAATGAAATAACACCCCCTCCTGCGCAGCCTTCCTGGTATGACCCGACCCCACAAAACAGGGGGGAAAATCCTCCCCCGACTCCTCTCTCTGCTGTGAAGCAGAGCATCTGCCTGGAGGTGGGGGGTTCCTTGAGCACTCTTCCTCCTCTTCCTCCCTCTCCTCCTCACAGCCGATTTCAGAAGGCTGACTCACCGGCTCGGCTCGCTCTGGAGGAGCTGCTCCCCGGTGGGTGCCGGGCCGGCTGCTTGTGTTTTCCAAGACAGGCTGGAAAGGACGCGCCTCGACGCTGAGAAATGTGTTGTGGATTACGGCAGGCGCCGGCAGCCTCCGCACACATTGATGGTGCTGCTTGTGCTAGCGCTGCGTCGTCCCTGCGTCGCTGCGGCCCCGTGTCTCCTCCAAAACCTTCTCCCTTGAGCAAAGACGGGGCAGGGAGGGAAAATGTCCTGAGTACCGGCTGGAGATGTGCAGCCCCTTGGCTGGAGCTGCACATCCCTCTCGCTGTGCTCAGCGCTGGGCTCTCTATCCCTGCCGAAGTCCCTGCTGTTGTTCGGGGTTGGGTTTTTCGCAGACCCTCAGCTCCGTTTTCCTCCCCGCAGGTCACTGCCAGTGCTTGCACAACACAGAGGGTCCCTCCTGCGAGCGCTGCAGCCCCGGGTTTTATGGCAACCCCTTCGTAGGGCGCTTTGATGACTGCAAGCCCTGCCCCTGCCCCGGCCGCTCGCCCTGCACCGAGGTGCCCAGTACTGGGGAGGTGGTCTGCACCCATTGCCCCCCGGGGCAGAGAGGTGAGGCTGGGGGCGGGCGGGCACAGGGGCTGTGGGCAGCGTCGGCACGGCCGGATCCTCCCCACCTTTTTACCCTCCCCAGGAAAACGCTGTGAGCTCTGTGATGACGGGTTTTTCGGGGACCCCCTGGGGCAGAGAGGTCCCGTGCATCCCTGTGAACCCTGTCAGTGTCACGGGAACGTGGATCTCAATGCCGTGGGGAACTGTGACCCCGTGTCTGGCCGCTGCTTGCGCTGCCTGTACAACACAATGGGCGACAACTGCGAGAGGTGTCGGCCGGGCTTCTACGGAGATGCTCTGGCTCCCAGCCCTGCTGGGAAGTGTGCACGTACGTACAGCCCCCGGGGACAGCTCATTTGCAGCCAAAATCCTCCCAGCAATGACGGCAGAGGGTGGAAGGGGATGCCCAGCAGGTTTAGGGGTGATGGATGGTTCAGGTTATCTCCAAGTGTTCCAGAATGTCCTTTGCCCTCTTGCTCCACTGCCGTTCTTCCCCAGAGATACTCCGGCCTGCAGGGGCTCTTTCTCTTGGTGCCCTGTTTGACGGGGGAACGTGGCTCTCCACGTTGTCAGGAGCTCAGCCTCAGTGCCCCATTCCTGCAGCCCTATCCTCCAGCTCCAAGCAGGGATTTAAGAGCTGTTTTGTCTCCCATAGCTTGTGATTGCAACCCCAATGGCTCAGACCCGAGGCTGGAGGGCTGCAATCCCGGCACAGGCCAGTGCCACTGCCTCCCACACGTGACAGGCAGAGCCTGTGGGCAGTGCCAGCCTGGCTACTATGGCCTGGAGCCCGCCGTGGGGTGCAAGAGGTACGTGGGGCACAGCATGGGGCTGCTAGGGGACAGCAGTGGCTCCGTGTTCCCAGCTCTGGTCTGTGCATTGATTGCCTGCTCATAACCCTCCACTTCTCATGCCAGCTGTGAGTGCCACCCAACAGGAGCGCGGGAGAGCAGGTGTGACATGCTGACAGGGCAGTGCTCCTGCCAACCGGGTGTCACGGGGAAGAAATGTGACCGATGCCAGCCTGGCTTCTTTGGCTTCTCTGCCAGGGGCTGCCGAGGTAACAGGGATGGGGACTGCATCTTTGTCCCTAAAGCTGGGCTGGCAGCCACAGCGTGATGCCTTTCTGCCACCACTGCAGCCTGCAACTGCTCCCCGCTGGGCTCCATCACCCCTCAGTGCCACGAGAACAGCACCTGCCTCTGCCACCCCGGCTTCGTGGGCTACAAGTGTGACCGGTGCCAGGCCAACTTCTTCCTTGACCCGCTGAGCTCCCGCTGCCAGCAGTGTCCTGCCTGCTACGGGCTGGTGAAGGACGAGGTACAGCCTGTGCAGTGCTGAGGCAGGCACAGCACCCCACCCCTGCAACGCCCCACTGTCCCTGCATGTCCCCTCGTGTTGTGCCTGCAGGCTGACCGGCTGAAGGCCAAGCTGCAGGAGATGGAGGAATGGCTGCAGAAACCAGGCTGTGACACCTACCCTGGCCAGTCTGCCATGCTGGGAGATGCACCCCGGGGAGATGGGCTGCCCAGCCCATACCTCCTGAGAGGTATGGGGGACTCTCCTTCCTTCTAGTCATTTCAACCCTCTGGGGACCCTCTGCTCCCTCAGGGTGCTGTGAGATGCTGGGTGGGTGCAAGGAGGTCCCAGGCACTGGGCTCAGTGTGGGTGATGGGGTAACCTGGGGGGGGAGGGCAGTGGAGGAGACATACCTTTTGGGGAAGCCAGAGCACTGCAGGGATGCTCACACCCCTGAGGTCTTGGAGCAGGCAGTGATGGGCATTACTGGGGGCTGAGCACCAGCACATGGGTACCCTTTGGGTGCTGAATTCATGGGTCCCTCCTGAGCACCCAGAGGGACTGTATTCCCCTTTCAGTAGTAGGTGTGAGGCAGGGGCTGGGGCATGGGCAAGCCCTACAGGGAAGCAGGGAGCCCCGAGCAACCCCAATGGGCAACAAGATGCTTGTGCTGCCCACAGGTGCCTGGGCCACCCTCTTGGTACAGGTGGGGCAGCTGGCAGGAGCACTGAACATTGCACAAGGCCGTCTCAGCAATGCCAGCCAGGCCACCAGCTGCTCTGATCACGGACCCCCCAAGACCTGCACCCTGCTGTCGGAGATTGGGGCCGTGCTGCAGTCAGCACAGCAGGAGATCCTGCACGCTGCAGACACCCTGGCTACCACGGTGGTGGCTCTCAGCAGCCCTGGGCTCCTGAGGGGGCTGGTGGCAATGCTGGGGGGCAGTGGGATGTGGTCAGCAGAGTGGGTGAGCGGAAAAGCCTGGGGTCCATGTGGGTATAGCCCTCCCTGCAGCTGAGCCAAGAGGAGGTATTTCCTCGCTCCACCCCTTTGGGAGGTTCTTGGTGGTGCTGGGCTGGCAGAGTCTGGGGGCGGCTCCTCCCTGCTGGGGTCTCAGTGCTGCTGTTTGCATTCCAAGGAGATTCCCCAGGAAATCCCACAGCAGCCCACCAACTGGAGCCGCTGGGCACTGGAGGCTCGAGCTCTGTCCGAGAGGTGAGTCCTGAAGGACAGAGGAGGCTGCCAGCCCAGACGGGGGTGCAGAGGGGGCACTCCTTTGCCAGGAGGCCATTCCTGATATCCTCTCTTGGGTGTCCTTGTCCCTGCAGCCACAAGGACTCTATGGCACAGGTGGAGGCAGTGGTCAGGAGAGCACTGAGTGCCTCCAACGCCAGCTCCGAGCTCCTGAGGAACCTGCTGGAGGGGAATGCGACACGGGATGCGCAGCGCGAGCTGGAGGCCGGGTGAGGGGCTGGCAGCAAAGAGGGCTGGCAGGGCACCACAGCCCCTTTCCTCTGCAAGGTCCCTGTTATAGGACTCGGTCATGGGGATTTGGCACCTGCCCAAAAGGCACGTGCTGAGCACCTTCAAACTCATTGCACCACAGTGCTGTAAAGCAGAGGGACAGGGCTCTGTGTGCTGGGGGCTTTCAGGAAAAGCCCCCAGAATTTCCTGCTACATCCATGTCCAGGGCCAGGCCTCAGGTTGTCCTTTCCATCCTTCGAGGGACCAGAGGGCCCTGGCCAACAGCAGTGTCCTGTCCACGTAGGTATGAGGAAATCCAGCAGGCGCAGGAGGAGCTGGGTGCTGGCATGGCAGAGGTGGCAGAGGAGGCCAGGAGAGCTTTGACAGCTGTGGAACAGGCACATGCTGACCTGGCCGAGAGACTTTTGCAGGTGGCTGCTCTGAGGCAGGTGAGCAGTGCCCAAGCTACAGCTCCTGCTGGCAATCCCTACCTCCTGCTTTACCACTGCTGCCTCCCAAGCTGGGAGATGATCTCATTGGCATTCCTGACCCTGCAGCAGGTGCTGCTAATGCAGGCTGGAGACCTGGCACAGGACCTGGCAGTGCTGGAACGAGCAGCAGCAGCCCAGGAGCCGTTGGTTCAGCAGGCTGTGGAGGCATCCCGCACCCTGGCAGCTGGATTGCGCCTGGAGCTGCAGAGGAGTCATGGCTTCGAGCGGGTAATTGCTGCTCACTTGAATGGGGATCCCCATCCCTGCTGCTCCAGCGACTGGAGGGACCATGCCTACAGTCAGGGAGCTGGGAGAGGATGTTTTGGGAGACATCTCTCCCGATGTCCCTAGGAGCTCACCTGCCAAACGGGAGCAGGCTGAGCCCCACATTCCCCAGCTGGGTGCAGCTCTTCGCCCACTCCCCAGCCTCGCTCCTCCTCTCCTCTCCCAGCTGCGGGACCAGGCTGGCTCTGCCCATGACATGGCCACCATGGCTGTCTCTCGAGGAAAAGCTGTGCTCTCTGATGCCGAGTCCCTCCTGGCCAGCTTGGAAGGTAAAAGGCACCAGTCAGAGCATCTCCAGCCACAACCTGGCCCTCACCAGGTGACAAGGGGAGAAGTGGATAGTTTGGTGATGGCCAGGTTGTTTCTATAGGCATGAGGAAGGTGTTGGGACATCGGAAGGGTCAGGCTGCCCTGAGGAGGAGGATGGCCACTGTGCGGGACAGAGTGATGGTGGATGCTCAGAGGAAGATTAAACAGTCAAAGAAGACACTGGGAAACTCCCTGTCCATTTCCACCACAGCCCAGAGGACAGCTGGGGAGGCTGAGCACATCTCTGAGGAGAGCACCAAGGTCTGAGCTGAGGGATGTGGGCTGGAGCTGCTGGGCATGGCCAGGCTGGCAGCCATCACCTACAGAGGCCAGGCTGCTGCAGGCGGGGCTGCACGTGCCCAGGTGCCTGTTCCCATCTCCATCCCTTTGCAGAGGGCACGGGCTGTGCTGCAGGAGAGCAAACAGGCCCTCAAACATGCCAGCCAGCTCGCCACACATGCCAATGAGACCCAGTGGGAGCTCTCCCGGCAGGAGCACATGGCTGAGAAGCTCAGGGAGGACCTGGAGGAAGCACAGCAGGTCAGTTGGGTCCCCTTGGGTAGGCTGTGTCCTCCAGGGCCTGGAAGCAGCTTTGCCCACAGCCAAAGCATAGGGAACAACCCGGCTTGTGAGCTCCAAAGATAATGCCTTGGGGATGTTCCTGGGATCTCCTCTGCCATCCAGCCAAGGGTCAGTGGTGTCCCTGATCTGGGTGTCTGTCTCTGTTGGAAGGTGGGGTCAGAGGTGAGTGAGATGGCAAAAGGTCTTCAGGAAGCCCGGGGCTCACTCATGTCGGACATCGAGACCCTGAATGATCTGCTGAACAGCCTAGGTGAGACCTGGGGGGAAATGGGGTGCAGGTTCCAGGGAAGGGGCTGGACTCTCAGGGGCCAGGGCTCTCCTGCTCACTGGTACTCTGCTTGATGGCCATCCAGGCTGAGCTGGGTGCCCTTTGGCTGAGATCACCCTTCATGGTCTTGAAGGCTCATGTCTTGAGGAAAACCCTCATGAAGAATGAATTGGGGCTTGCTCAATGTATGTGCTCATATCTGGTCTGGGTACAGTGATCTCCCTTGGGATCCTCAGGGGGAGCAAGAATGGCAAAGTCCCTTTGGAGCTGAGGGCTGTGCTAGACTGGGTTTGCTCCTTGTTGCTGGTTGCTCTTCCTCCATCTCCTCCTGTTTTGATCATCTGGGTCTATTTCTGAGCATTCCAGGACTCTTTCATCCAAGAAATTTTGCAAAAGGGTGGAAATCAGGATCATTTGTAAGAGAGAGAAATGCCCAGGCCCTGCCTGGAGCCACAGTTCTGTTTGCTTATCTGTGATCACTGAGAAGCTGCAAAGCCTCCATGCCCTGCTGCACCCACTCCTTATAGTTTGCCTGATGCCATGGAGCACATCCAGAACCTCTCCTGTCCAGCTCTCTTCTCTCACCCATGTCCTCCCTCCCCTTGCCCAGGTAACCTGGAGCAGGACGCAGATGTGGATGCAGTGCTGAGCACTGGGAGGCTGCAGCTGGAGCAGCTGTGGCTGCACCTGGTCACACCAGGACCCCTGGCCAGCCAGCTCAGCCGGCTGCAGCAGGAGGCAGCACAGCAGCAGGAGAAGATCCAAGCATTTGAGAGCGACTTGGCTGAGATCCGGGCTGACAAGCAGAACTTGGAGGACATTTTGCGGAGTCTCCCTGAGAGTTGCCCCAAGTGACAGGTTGCTGGCTGCTGCCACATCCCCTCTGTGCCCCCCTGCACAGGGAATGGCAGAGGGAAGGACACTCTACATTCACCAGCATCAATCCCTCCCACTGCTCTTTACACTGCTCTCTGTACAGTATCACACCCCAGGTCCTTTTCCACACCTGGTCAGGCTCTACATCCCAAGCACTCTGCAGCATGACTCCGGCCACCACCTCTGTCTTTGGCATGGGGGGGACATCCACCTACCAGGCACCACCGATGTTTCTGTGCAGGATATGGAGCCATCCCAGGGCTGATCTCCCACTGCAGCATGAACAAAGAATCCTCCATCCCTTCTTTCCCACTGCAGCACTGTGCAGGGACAGTTTACTAAGTACCCAAGCTGTACTGTCCGGCAACCCCTCCTGCCCCAGGAGATAAGAGAGGCTCTCACACACGTACTGGAAGCTGGTCTGGCTGCACAGCACCCTGCAGAGTCATGCTCATGGGCTGTGGTCACAGAGGTGCAGAGAGGAATCCTGGTGAAGCCAGGCAGAGAGCTGCTCACCGGAGGGCATACAGCTTGCCTGCTTCCCAAGGGAAGAGAGTTTGCTAAATTAAAGGGAGGGCTAAATTAACAAGCAGAAACAAAGCAGAGGCAAAGATGGATCCTCACCCAGCTCCTGGAAGGCAGGTGGGGCATCCTCAGCCTGCTTCAGTGTGAGAGGAGCTCAGGTCTTGCTGTTCCCCTGCTCTAGGGTAACAAAAGGCCACAGCTCTTTGTGTCCTGTCCCAGCTCTGCTTGGCTCACCGAATATCAGCAGGCATGGCTATAAACCAGCCAGTTGCCACCAGTCCCCGGGGCTGGGTGGCATAGACACAGGGAAGGGAGGTGTGAGAGCAGCAGCACCCACAGTCCCCCTGGAGAGGAGCTGGTTGGTGGTACCAGCCTGTGCAGCCAGTGTGGGCTGGATGGGGAACAGCTGGACACCCGCTCCTGCCTGTGTCACTCCCATGGGGTGGCAGAGGTCAGTGGCTGTATTGCCTTTAAAGGAAAGGCATTTATGTTCCCCCGTGCTCCCATGTGGGCTGGGCTGCAGGACAAGCCAGGTCCTGGCTCAGCCCATCTTGTGCTGGCTATGCTGTGACTCCAGGTAGCTGAAGTCATTCCCATTAGACCAGAAACGAGTCCCCAGGCTGGAGCTTGCTTCATTTTTTAACCGGTTTTACCTATGTTTTTCTGCTCACCGTGCTGCAGATCAGGTTTGCTAATGTCTTGTGTAATTTATGTAAAATTGCTGCCATCGAGGTTGAATTCCCCCAGCAACATCTCTGGTGGGTCCAGTGGCCTGGAAGGAACACAGGATTTTTGTACTGAGAACAAAGCCATCGCCCTTCTAATTCTGCACAAAAGCTGCCCAAGGAGTGGGGTGCAGAGCTGCGGGGGTGTAATGGCAGGGACTCCCCTGCTGCTGCCCAAGGACAGTTCTGGGAAAGCAAAGCCACGGAGCAGTGAGAGCACAGCGTGATCCGGCTCGGCCAGAGGCAGGGAGTCATGGCCACTTACTGTCTCTCAGGGAGGACAATTATCCATCCCCCGTGACCACGCAAATTTGCTGCTCTTACAGAAATGTCAAGCCTCTGCTGTGTGCCTGCTGCTGACGATGTGGTTCACGCTGCCTCCTGCTCTCCCTGGAACTCTGTGTTTTTAGCTGGTGCCACCTGCCTAGAGCTGTATCCATTAAAATTCTTAATATAACACACAGCTGCCCCTCCAGGGTGTGTGGCGGCAGAGGAGCACACTGTACCTGCGCTTGCTGCTTTTAAAGAGACGGGGTTGAAATGCGGCTGCATTTAGGGTGGTGAGGGACAAATGTCTGACAATTCTCACTAAACTCCACGTTAGTACATGTTTTTAACATAAGGTGTCAGGCTGAGACTGCGGGGGCGTGCGACCCTGGCCGGGACACGCAATGGCCGGGACACGCATCACCTCAGCCGTGACTGTCCCTCGGCCCATCCCTTGTCCCGTTGCTCGCGCTCCAGGGTTTATCCAGCGCCTGGAAGCGGCTGTGCCGTACCGCCCCAGTCCCTCTGCCGCCGGTACCACCACGGCCGTGCCGCTGCCGGGGCAGCTCCGGAGGGATCCTCGGTGTCCCGGAGCCGCGCCCGCCGGGCGGTGCGGGTGGAGGGAGCCGGTCCCTTCCCTCCTGCGGGAAGCCCAGAGGCGGCGGTGCCTCCCCGCCGTGCTCGGGCACCTCGAGCCCGCCGCGGGTGCCGCGCTGCCCTCCCGGAGCAGAGCGATGCGAACTCCGCTGCCGGCGCCGGGCGGGGAAGGGGTTAAGGGCGGGGGGCGGAGGGCCCGGCCCGGCCCTGCCCGCCCCTATTTAAGGCGGCGGCGGGCGCGGGGCGGNGCGGTTGGTGCAGGAGGAGCTGCAGACCCCTCTGCCCAAGCCCCTTTGGAGAGGGGATCCGGCCGGAGGAGGAAGCGGGGTTTCCTCGGGGATCGCTCTCCATCCCCTCCGCTCCTGGTGTTTCACTCTCAGGCGGCTCTTACCTCCCCGTGCACCGCACACCGGCAGGTCCGAGCGGGCTGGTGGGCGCCCGGGGGCTGGCTGCTATGAAATTCCCTTTGGAAACGTGCTCCAGCAAGAATGGGGGCTATTGTTCTCCTGGAGGACTTCAGCCTCCCCTCTGCTGTATCGAGCACTTTAACTTTTTCTTCCCGGAATGAGAAGCTGCTGTTGCTCAGAGCTGACTTCAGCCTTCCTAGCTTTTCATTACAGCGGGTGAATGTGTAGTCCAGGATGGCTGGACGTCCCACAAGCCTTGGGCAGGGGGAACGGCACCTCCTGGATTAGTGCAAAGTGCACTGGGCTTAGTGCTCTACACGCCAGGGTCAGGCAAGGTCCTCTCCCCCGAGCTTCAGGCTTGCCCTGTCCCTTGCTTGGCATGGCTTTGGGGGCAGTTCTTTTGGCATCCCTCCCAGCTAAGAGCGGTTCTGAGAGGAAAAGGAAGGTTTTAACCTTGAAGCGAACAGTGCTGGGATTTCTAGCACTTCTACGTTCTCCTTTAGTCAGTGGCACCTTAGTGTTACAAGTGCAGAAATCAAATCGCTGTACAAGGTGAGAGCCCAGAGGAGATGGTCTCCCCTTGCCCTTGACTAAGCTATGAAAAGTGCCAATATGTTCCACCAGACAGCAGTGAGACAGTAGAGGTGAAGTTTAGGTCACTGGACAGGGAATTAAGTAATTAGAAATTACTCAGCTAATTAGAAATTAGGACGTGCTGCAGAATAAGAGTGGAAAAAGAGGTGTCGCGGTATAAGGTGCAGAATAAGAGCACTCAGTTAAATTGGAGCCTTTGTAACCTGCTGCTGGAAAGCAGACTCAGCACACCCTGCACCAAGAAGGTGTGTAGGTGGGTCTAGCATATCTCCCCTAGCCAAGATGGTGTTGACCCTTAGGTCAACAGGATGAAGGTACTGTGTTTTACCTACCGCTGCAGTTTCTGCTTCTCCAGAGCCACCCTCCAGCATCACTCAGGCACAAGATGGATACACAGTCCTTAAGCGGGTAGGGAGCTGTAGGACTGAGTCTGGGAAGCTGTGCTTCCTGGGATGCTGCTGGTGTGCCACTGCTGTGTCCCAGGGTTTGGGGCTGTTCCTCTTCCCATGCAGGGGGCAGGGTCCTATCTCTCCCCTAAGATGCCACCAATTTTGTCTTTTCTTTGGGTGAGGTTTGGATGATAAAAATGAAACAAGCTACGTGACTTCCCACTGACAGAGCTGCTTGTTTGCATCCTTCCTGCCCTGTGTGCTGGCTCAGTGCTACAAGACAGGGTTTGAGCAGCTGAAAACCAAGCTGCAGATAGCATGGGTGGGCAGATGCCCCTGGATCCTCAGAAGCCATTGTGCTCTGGGCAGCAACCCCCACGCTGCTCTGCTTTGCCAGCTCTATGTGGCAGTGGGGGAGTGCAGCAAACAGCCTTGCACCTCCCCGACACAAGAGCTGATACAGAAACTTGGGCTGATACTGTGGCTGGAGCCAGGGAGGGGGTTTCCCGAGCACTGAAGAGCCCTAAGGCTGTAAAACAGTCAAGTGCTCCTAATAAAACCTATCAGGCTGAATTCCTATCAGGCTTAATCTCATTGTCTCATCCTAACACTTAGCTCCCTCCAGCCCTGTTTTCCTGGCTGGTTTCTACCCCAGAGCTCTCACTGGGATACGGGTCTGGCAGGCAGTGTACTGAGTGCACGTGTGCTGCTGAAGGATAGCCGAGTCCTAGTGCTGACTTCTCTCTTCCAGCCTGGAACACTCTTCTGGGCTCCCCTCTTGGTTGTTCCCCTCTTTTCAGGCAACTCAATCACATTGTCCAGCCTCGTGCATCAAGGTGGCAGGTTTAATCCAGCGCAGATTAGTTTCAACCTAGTTTTACCCTATAATGCGCTGGGCTGCGGGGAAGGAATTCAGCCTGTTAGAGAGCAGGTGCCTGCTTCTCCCATCCAGGGCAGGCACCAGCATCCCTCAGCCCCTTCCCAGCCCCAGCAGGCAGGGTGACTGACACTGAGCACTTAAACATCCCAGTGAGAGCTTGGCCTGCCAGTTGGAGTCACCATTTTGGGGAAAAAAGGAGGATCTGGCTTTGCTCAGGTTGTCCTGCAGGTAGTTGGGACTTGTGTGGCTGAGTTTATTGGCTTAGAAAAGTCTCTCAACAGCTCAAGAAAGGCTGTTCAGGGCAGGAGCAGGGGAGAGGCTTTTAAAGCAGTTCTTATTTATAGAACATGCCCCTTAAAATGGGAACTTTAGCAAAGGGCTCTAGGAGGAACTTCAGCCACTCTGAGGTTGAGTCACAGGCCCTGGGGACTGAATTCCTGTGTGCCATTGTGAGTGTTTGCCTTATCACAGTCACAGCCCAGCTCACACACAATGTGGAGGGTGGAATGCCTTTCAAATACAGCCCCTTGTTGCTTCCTTGCACCTGGAGCAGAAATGTGTTGCTGGTGGACTGTCCAGTCCCCCTCCAGTTGAAACACAAGGGAACTGAGTCCTAGTCCTGTGTGCAGTGTCACCTGTGCTGCTCTTGTATCACGCTGCCAGGGGCCGGTGGGCCTGGTGAGCACGTGTCCCTCAGCCATCATGTATGGATGCGTTCCCTTCAGTCTTCACCATTTCTGTGCTGCTGCTTGCTCGCAGAGAGACCCTGTGCTCTGCCCTCACATCCCCTGTCCTGCTGGGAGGTGGAAGCTGCTTGCTGCTCCTGCAGGGCAGGAATGAAGCTGTGACCTGGTGGCCAGGAGGTGTTTTGGCCCTGTTTTGGTTTTTGGTGATGTTTGCCTTCTCCAAAGGCTATTCAGTGGCAATGGCAGTGGGTAACACTGCTCTGGTCTCTGGGGACTCCTGCTGCTGCTTGAGCCCAGGTCTAGAGGCTGAATTGGGCCCTTTGTGTTGGGCTGGTAAATGATACCCCTGGGTAGAAATAACTGAGATAAATGAAACTGAGTTGGCAAAGGACAGTAGAAGAAGGAACAGGGAATGTTGCTTTTCACCACAGCTCTCAATTTGAGTTGGTGACCATGGTGATGAGGGAAGTCAGTGTCACGCTAGTTTGATGGCCATGGTCTCTGGTGTCCCATCTGAAGTTTCTGGGGTGGGAGGAGGGAATGGCAGTCACTTCTGCCCTAGTGGGTGTCCTGAATGAGTATGCTTGAAATTGCTCAAAAAATGCAGCCTGTGGGCTTCCTAGAAAACCCTAGTTCAGCTGCAAGTAAAAGACTTGCCATAGCAGTGGTTAACTGGCAGTGAAGGTTTGAGGACTCCCTGAGCAGGTCCAAGCTCCCCTGTCCCAGTGAGGAAGGAGGGAGCAGCTCAAGGTGTGTGGGCTGGAGGGACCCAGGAGCAGGATTAGGATGACCAACAGTGATTGGCACACAAGGCTCTTGGTGACCCCCTCCTGCCTTCCCTGTGAGCATGGGGAGCAGCGGTGAGGAACTCGTGCCCAGAGTAGGGAACTGCCTCAGCCCTGCATCCACTAACCCCTCGAGGGGTTTGTCCTGGACAGGCCATGCATAAGCTGTGCAGATGTTAATGATTTCTACACTGAAGAATGTGGTGTTGTTGCTGAACACAGATCGAGTCATTAAGCTGTGCTGGGCTGGAGCTGGGCGGTGTGGGAGGGCAGGGACAGGAGCAAGACCCTGCTGCTCCCAGCTGCGGGGAGTGTTGCTGGCAGGGCACAGCATAAAGAGCTGGCTGTGCAAGTTGTGGTCTGTTCTCTTGGATATCTGAAGGTTTTTGAGGTGGGGACAGGGACAAGTGACTAGAAGTGACCCAGGGTTTCCTTTCCAGCCTGAGCAGCGTAAGGGGAGAAAATGGATATTTGGTATGAAAGAGTCCCTAAGCCCAAAATACCCGTCCTCTTGGGCATATGACATTCTGCAAACTTTGCCTGCTCTATTTGCAAGCCCTCTGAGTTTATCTAAGAGTTTGAAATCTGAGATAAGAGTGCTTTTTGCAAGGACTAGGAGCCCTTGCTGGAAATAAGTGCCCAATCCACATGCTAAGTGTGCTTAAGCAGAGATGTAGGGAGCTGAAACCTTGGGTGAGCAAGATGAGGGAGTTTCATGCAGTTATTCCAAAGGCAGGTAGGGTCTGGTCCTCCTTCAAGCTGCTGGTGGGAAATCTAAGACATCAGAGGGATTCCCCTTGCACTGGAATGTTAATGACAAGGTGTGGAGAGATTCAGCCCATTTTCAAGTCTCCTGGTGCTGTTGCTCACCTGTGACTCTCTGGGAATTGTGTGGGTCTTCTGGGTAATGCTGCCTTTGTAGGTGCCCTCTAGGGTGTTTCCCTTTGCATCTTTAATCTTGGGGATATTTCTGTTCTGTTTTAGGAGTTTCTCTGTGACCCAAAGTTCAGTAATGAAAAAGATCTGGAGGAGAAGTTGGCAGTGTTCAAAGGTGAGAACTGGAGGGTTTCCCTGTCCTTTGAGCCTTACTGTTTGCTCTGAACAAGATTATTTTCCTCAGCACTTGGATCTTACCAGCCTGAGATTCTCTGCCAAAGACAAGTGACTGAGCTGGGATGGATGCCTTCCCCCTTGCTTGTGGGACTTGGTGAAACTCGCTGGAGAGGTGTTTTCCACAGAAGCTTTTGTGCTTCTCCCACTTGCAGGGCAGGGACTTGTCGCCCTACAGACATCCTGCCTGGCAGCTGCTGTTACTGCAAAACCTGCTGTGTGGGCAAAACCCTGGGGAGCAGCAAAGGAGGATGGTTTCTGTCTAGTTACCCAGTGAGCTGACTGGTATAATGGATCATGCAATAGTTGGACTCCTTTTTTCTTTTTTTTTCTCAATAAGTAGGAGGACTTCATTCCACAAAGCAGAAGTGTCATCTGCTTTCTGGAGGAGTTGGGGACTTTCTCTCTCCAAAAGTTTCTTTAGTCCTTTCCCAGGCCCTTGACATCAGCACTGATATGTCTAGTTTTGGCTGAAGCCTGACCAGTGTGTCAGCAGATTTAGGGCTTAGGTTTGGGCCTTCTGGGGATAGAGAAACAGACCAAAAGCCTGGAGTCCTCTGGAGCTTGTCCCCAGACTGGTTAGAGGACAAGATCTGGCAGGGTTATTCTGGTGTACCCACTTTCTTTCCAAGCAGTGGCCGAAGGCAGTTGAGAAAACATGCCTGCGTCACATTGCCTCGAGGCTTGTCCTCAGCCTGGCTCTAACCAAATAAAACCTGACCTTGCTTCCATTTCAGACATTGTCTGCTATTTCCCTTTGAATTTTGGCTTTGCAATCCAGCAAGGAAGAAGCTGGCTGGCATTTTGTGATCCCTTACACCGCTGGGCACAGAGGAGCCTCCTGTGCTCCCCGATCTCTTTGTGTCGCCTTTTGTGTGGCTTTGGCTTTTGGCTGCAGCCCCACATTATTTTTTCCCATCACAATTGGGGCTCTTCAAACATTGCAACTGTAGGTCACAGGCGCAGAATTCCCTGTAACGAGAGCCTTTGGCATCTCCTCCTGCTGCCTTGTGAGTTTGTCTCCGTGGCCCGTCCCGCTCTCCAATGCCTCCTCCAGCTCCCCCAACAATCGGTTCATTGTGTGATGATGGGGGGAATATTTGTTCTCTGCTGTCCTTCCCACTGCCCCCCCAACCTGCCTTCCAGCCTGGGGGAGGCAAAGATGGAGCCCTCATGCAGCGTTTGTGTAAATGTGTTTGTGGGTGAGGGACCATGCATGGTTTTTGCCCCACTCTATCCCCGCTGCTGGGGTGGGAGGGAAACATGAATGTGTGAGCTGAGGCTGATGTAAAGCTGCCTCTGTTCTCTGTACTTTTGGCTAAGTGTCAGCTCAGAAGAAAAGAAAACATGTGTTGGGCATGGACATGGCAGAGCAGGGTTTGTGTCCCCAGGCATATGCAGGGGTGCCTGACCCTGGCCAGGGAGGTGGCAGTTCATATGCACAAGGTCATGCTGGTGAGGCAGAGTGTGGGGAGAGGCAGTCCCACATCAAGCATCACTCTGGCCCCATAGCATGTGTGTTACAGCTCCGATTTCTTCTGGGATTGGTTGCTTGAAGCTTGAAGGGAGACATTTACTCCTGCCTGAAGCATGAACAGCTTTGCTTTGTGCGTGGTATTTCCGTAGATCTGTCCTGGTCAGCTCATGACAGCAGTAATCCATGGGCTGAGACCCAGGTGAAGACGTGCCAAGCCATTCCTCTGCCTCCTGCCCATTGGCCCAGTTAACCCAACACTTTCCTTTGGAAGCACAGGTCCTGGGAAGACTCCGATGTGTGAAACGACTGCTCTTCCCTTTGGCTCCTTAAATTAGCCTGCCATGTCTCTGTTCATGCTCATACATTTGCTGGTGTCCCTGGAGCAGAGGCAAAAGGTCTTTTCCATTTTCCTTCCTGGGGCAAAGGAGCAGCCTGGAAGGGCTTGGTTAATTTGAGTCTTCCGAGGCTGTTGTGAGGAGTGAGTGCTCACTGCAGGGTGATTTCTCCAGCTCAGCATGGATGGATGGTGCCAGCAGGCATCTTGCTCTTTCCATTTAGCAGAGCTGAGGTGATGGGGGGCCCCCTGCAGTGCTGGTAGCTGTATGGTAAGACAGACAAATCCTTGCCTGAAGAGCTTAAAGTCTAAATGTGGAACAGCGAGCAAGGGGTGAGGAGTATGTAGGAAGCTCAGGTGTGCAACTTCAAAGGGCAGAAACTGCACAGGACTGAATTCCTGAATTTTCTAACTCAAATCAGTGTTCTGTCTGTTACAGCATACGAGTTTTTGTCCTGCAAAGCTAGCAGGCTTTGCAGCTAGCTCCAGACCTTCTGGAGCAGGCTCTGCTTCCCCCTGAGAATGCTGGAGTTGCTCAAGTCAGCAGTGTTTCACAGCGGGCTGGAAGGGCAAACAACCTGCTCCAGCATCACTGTGCCCAGGCATGTTCTTGGCTTCACCTCCTTGATGTGATCCTTGAGCATCTCTCCTGTCAAGTGCTGCTTTGGGAGTGAGCAGAGCAGTGGGAGCACTGTGGAGTCTGTCCCTCGTTATTGCAGGCAACTGCGTCATTAAATCCCCCTTCTAATCCGATCAAGCTTCATCTCGGGAGTGCTCCTGGGTTTGTTTTCCTTGCTACTCCTTCTGGGAGGCTGTTCCAGAGCTTTGTTTTTCTGGCCGGAAACCTTTTAACGCTGTTCATAGCCAGCTGATACCTTGTTCTCATGCCAGTGTTTTCCTTCAGCTTAAATGAAAAGCAGACACAATTACAGAGCACTCAACTCTAAAGCCCTAGAGTTAAGGGTGCTAAAACCAGGCCTCAAGATGGTCTCCCCCTCTGAACTTAGCATTCAGCAGAATATCAGTCTTATCCCCAGATACTTTATTTCATTGCTGTCAGCAGGCAGTGCTCCAAAGCCCTGCACACCCCCAGCTCTAGAGTCCTGCTAACTTAATTCTGTGTCTTTTCCAGAGAAATACATGGAGTTTGACCTGAACAACCAAGGCGAGATTGGTGAGTGACTCTGAGGGATGCTGGGCTGGAACAGCAACAGCCTGTCTGCTGCTGAATCTGCTGCTTCCCTCTGCATTCATGGTGTTAAGGAGGAAAACTTGTGGGCTTTTCCCATGTCCAGCCTTCCTTGGATCTTGATTGCCAGCCAGGGCCTTCTTTGGCTCCCCAGCCCCTGCCTCTCAGCTTCCTCAGGCTCTCCTTGCCTACTTCAAGATCTAAGCTCTTCTCAGTGCTGTTCTCCTGAAGTTCTGTTTATCTCCTCCACTTCTTTCTACTCGAAACCCTTTTTTTTCCTTCTCTCTTTTTCTCCACTGAGGCCTTCTTCTCAATCCTCTGCTGGGAAGCTGGGAATTTGGAGCTGGGAAGCTACAGGACTTGGACAGTCCTAGGGCTTGCCTGGCTTGAGGCAGGAGCTGTATAAATCCATGAGAACTTCTGGTGCAGAGAAGTTCTTTGCTTTGCAAAGAGGGGAGCGGAGGGAAGCAAAGGACTTGGATGTGAGTCTGGCTCAGCTGAGCAGCCCTGCTTTGGGTGCAGAAAGCACCAGTTATGTAAAGTTCCAGCCTCCTGCAGGCCTGGAGCTGACACTGAAGTGTAACAACTTGTGTGCTGCGCCTTTCTAGGAGGCTGCTGCCTCGTTCCCCTCCTCCACGTCTTCCAGCTGAAGTGAAACCTGTGGGGAGCTGGAAGAGGCCTGACTCAGGGCTTCTGGAAGGGAGGGGGCCCGAAGGTCTCAGCAGGCAGCAATGCAATGGGAGGAAATGGCCTGTGGCGATGGGCAGGGGTGTCTGCTCCCCACAGCTTGTTTGTCTCCAGCTTTAACCCCGGTGTTGCTTCCCTCCTCCCCATCCTTGTGATTCTTGGCACCACACACCAAGCTAGAGAGCACTGTCCCCACGTGTCTCTGGAGCACTTGGAGAGTTGTTCCTCTTCTCTGAATGTGTGGTAGTTTTATCTTGAGCTGCACAACTGGGAAGTGATGCTCTGTACTGGGCAGAGTGGCAGTGAGCTGTACTGGAAAGCTTGTTGTGGCTTTTGGCAACAGCTTAATGCTGTCAGCCACAGAGACCATGGGTGAGGTGGTCTCAGGTGGGAACTCATGGCTCTGTCCCTAGGGTTGGTCTGTGGGGTCACCTCTTGACTGCAGCGATTGCCTTGCTCTTGTAGATTTGATGTCTGTCAAAAGGATGATGGAGAAGTTGGGGGCTCCGAAGACCCACCTAGAACTGAAGAAGATGATCTCTGAGGTGACTGGAGGGGTCAGCGACACCATCTCGTACCAGGATTTTGTCAACGTGATGCTTGGGAAACGCTCTGCTGTGCTGAAACTGTGAGTGTCCTGGGATGGAGCCGGGGGGAGCAGCAGGGCCCAAGCTGCTGTGCTGGGAAGCTGGGAAGCACAAGCTGTTCTGTCTGGTGGAGCTGGAGCTGTGCACACTCGGTATTCATGGAGACGAGGCTCCATGTGCAGGGCAGTCTGCAGGGTGCCATGAGAGGGTGGATAAGCCCATGTCCAGGCTGAGCATTGGCGAGGGCTCCCTGCAGAGCCGCCTGCTGTGTGTTAGCACAGGCTTCCTCCCACGTGCTCCATGGCAGCCATCCCCCTCCTTTTGAAGGGTGTGCAGACATTCAGCACTGCAGGACTTCTTCCCGTCTCTTCCCTGAGGATCCTGCTGGCTTTGGGGAACACAGGCTTCCCCTGTGGATGGTGGCAGGATTTGAGTGGTGAATGATGGTCCTGCCAGCACCAGTAGTGCTGGCTCCTGTTTCCCACAGGATGCTCTATCCCTGCCTGATTTTGGAGAGACAGGCAGTAGATGCAGATGGGACACATGCTTGAAACAGCTGGCTTGTGCTGGGAGAGGTTTTCTGTGGTACAGGCTGCCAGCACTAACGTCCCACAGCCCCTCTGCCCTCTCAACAGGGCTCTGAAAGTGCTGCTCTAACAAATGGCTTGCAAACACTTGCTTGGCTCCATCTCCATCCCATTGAAGCCTGGCATTTCCTTTCACAGCTCAGAGGCTGGCCCTGCTTTTGTGTCTGAAACCACCATGAATAGGAGCTGATCCTGTCCATCCTCCTTACCCCTTTTTGAAAGCAGCTTTAGAAACACAGCCAGCTTTCTAGGCAGGTTGGGAGGAAGGATCTTGCACCCACTCTCACGTGGTTTCTCTAAGCTGGGATGTGCTTGCTGGCAGAGTCTTCCTGCTGTGTGCTGTGTCTGTGTTGGGATATTCCTCTTCCAAGCACACACAGACTTCTGACATACCTGCTCCTCCTTTTTCTCCACAGAACTAGACTGAGCCTGCAGCCTGTCCCATATCTTCCATCCGTCCTCCCAGCTGCAGCAGCTTTCACAAACAGGTCCCTTCTCTTGCTAACAGACACCCCATTGTCTGTTGGACTCTGTAGAGCAGGAGCAGAAATGTAAAACTCGTCCTAAGAGCAGTGCAGTCCTTTGATCCATCGAGGCAGCTGGCGTTCCCAGCGTAGCTTCAGTCCTCAGGGAGGAAGACAGTGCTAGTAGTTGCAAAATGCCTGAGATTCCTACAGCCAGTGCCTTGCTCCTTGTTTTTGCTCTCTCCCCTGGCTGTAATTGCTGTTGCTTGCTCAGTGTTGGCTTCTGAATGTTCTGCTATGTGCTTATGTGCAAGGTGGGCCAGGAGTGGTGTTTGCTTTTATGCATCAGGAGCACTTGGCATGCAGTGTGTGCCCAGGGGATTTCGGAAGTGGCTGTCTAAATAAAATGTTCTAATCCTCTGGGCTCTGAGAGGAAAACCGGCAGAGACTTTGGGAACCCATTCCTGGTAGCTGCTGGAAAAGCCAGCCTGGCAGCACTGCCCTCTGTGGGCTTTCCTTGCTTAGTTAATTATCGAGTGCTCTTTGTAGGGGAGCCAGATGCTCTTTTTCAGCAGATAATGCCACCCCCAATGATGGATAAAAATGCATTTACTTTTTTTTTTTAATTGGCAATAACTGTTGTGTTTTGCAGGGTCATGATGTTTGAAGGAAAAGCCAATGAAAGCAACCCAAAACCTTCTGGTCCACCTCCAGAGAGAGACATAGCCAGCCTCCCCTGAAGAGGACAGGCTGTAAAATGGGCACTGTTTGCTTTGCTGGCCTGTAACACAGGTTACCTGTGCTTTGTTACTCTTTACTATGGACAGTCCTAGTTTTCAACTAACCTGCCTTAGAGGAACAGCAAGGGAAGCTGGAGACCCCCAGCTCGTGTCTTTCTGCTGCATCCCTTAGCCAACTTGATCTGTTAGACAGGAGCACCAAGCCTAACGTGAGACCAGAAAGAACAAAAAATATCCTGTGATTTTACTCTTTCCTCTGCCCTTCCTGCATTTCTCAGACGAGGAGCTACTTTGTTCCCAGCATATGGGTTCAGAGCTGTGCTTGTCACCACAGGTTCCTAATGGTCCTTGCTACCTGACATGGACAAAGCCCCTGACAGCGGCTGCATGGGTGCAAAGAAATAAGTGCCTTCTCTTCTCCATCCTCCCCTTCCTACTTTGGACTTAGCTCTTCCTCTCCTGACCTCCCCCACATGCAAATCAGGCTCCCATGTCTGTCTGATCATAAGGGGAATGTGGGAATGTGCTTGGACACAGAGATCTGCCCACGCAGCCTTTTGGAGTGGGCACAGCTGCCTGCAGGCACAGCTTCTGTCTGCCCTGGAGGCTCATCCTGCAGGCAGATCTCAGGGTCCAACACCAGCCACTGCAGGTGAGGATGGTTAAAGCCACCTTGGGGACCCCCCTCCTCATAAATCTAGACTTGGGTACGACCAGGAGTGTAACCTCTGAACAGGTGATTGTCTGTCCCGTCCATGGAGTCCAGAAAGAAACCTTTGCAGCCCCACAGAATGCCTGGGGCAAGTGAAACCTCCAGGTGAAAGAAAGCTGAGTGACCAAACTGAGCCCTTCCAGACCAGTTGCAGACGAGGATCTGTCCTCAGGCAGCTGCTCTGTCCCTCTGATTTTTGCAGACCTCCCTGTATGTGTTTCAGATTGGTCCCCTGGGATTATCCATTTCCCTGACAGATAACCCCTCAAGTCTGCAAAATAAAAATGGCTGTAAGCGTGGAATATGAGCTGGGACTGTGCTATCCACGCTCTGGTTACTGTGGTGATTCTCGTTCCATACATAATTTCTGGCATCCAGGTGTTTGCTCTTTGCCCTTTCCCTACTCTTCTGTTTAATGTTCTTGACAGCTTTTAACTTTTTTAAAATCATGGTTTAGTAAGTACATTTTTTAAAAAGAAATACAGATGATTAACTCTACTAGGCTGATTGTTCCTGCCAAAGGCTGCACTTTTAAATAATTAAAAAAGCAACAAAAACATTCTCACTACTGTTTGTGTGAAAACCAAAACTGTAATGGAGAGAAAAATTATGAGCAAAAGCAGCACCAGTCTACTTCAAGGACTGAAAATAAATCTTCTGAAGCTCCACTGTGTGTTAGTGTATGTTGTTATTACCTCTGAAGCTCGGTCCCTGGTCCCTATGATTGGTTGCAGATTAAGGGAGCTGTTTTCCAAGTCTGTTAATATAAACCATTAAACAGATCCTGGAGATAGGTTTGGACTGTCTTGATCTGATCTTTATCTGTAATAACTGACTGAAAGCCATGGAATTTGTGTGATGAAATGCAGAGGCCACCTCCTGAAAGCTGGTGCTTTTTTCTGACTTACTGAAAAAGAGCAGGTGCCAGTGCCTGTTTTAAGGAATAACTTGTTTATTGAGAGCAGACACTCCTGATGCTTCTCTTGAAGGAGGGTTTTTTTAATTCTCTGTGCTCTTGAAGCGATTGCCCAAGGCTCTTGTCTGATGTGAATTATCAAAAGGGGAGACCAGGTTTCCAGGGGAATGACTGGGTGCACTTTTTCCATATGTTTCTCAAAAGGACAGAATTTCCCTGAGATCACAGCCCCATGTCTACTTTCTGCTGCCTGGTAGCCTCTGGGAATGCACCTGCTTTTCTTGGCTGTGTATGTCGAAGCTATTGTTCAGTTAGAAAATAGGGAAGCATATTACACAAGGGAAGCTTGGATGTGGTTTGCAACAGTTCAGGTCACTGCCCAAAGCCATCACTGCTTGTCTCTGTGGAAATCCTTGTCCTTTTTGGTCCTGGAAAAGAGCTGGAAACAGCCCTTCTCAAAGTGTCCCCATAGGGCTGAGTGTTGGCATTCCGAGTGGGAGCTGAACCCCTCAAAACCTGGGGAGCAAGTAAAGAAATCGAGGACCTGGTGTGATCAAGCCTCCACGTGCTGCTTTCGTGTGGTCCTGGAGCACAATAAGGCTATTCCAGCTCACAGAGTTTCTCTTTTTCCAGCTCAGCCATCCCACGCTGGAGCTGTACAGGGGCTGACCCAGAGCATCCCTGTGCTCCCACTGCAGCCCATGCCAAGGGAGCAGGATTTTACCTGAGGAAAAGGCATGAAAGTGTGTCAGGGGAGGGTCAGGTTGGAATTAGGAAAAGCTTCTTCCCCCAGAGGGTGCTGGGCACTGCCCAGGCTCCCCAGGGAATGGGCACAGCCCCGAGGCTGCCAGAGCTCCAGGAGCGTTTGGACAACAGGGGACACGGTGGGATTGTTGGGATGTCCGTGCAGGGCCACGAGTTGGATCTCATGATCCTTGAGGGTCCCTTCCAATTCGGGAGTTCCCGTGATTCCTTAGAGCTGAAGCAGCAGTGTCTCTGATACGGGAAAACCATCAAAGCCCCTCACCAAGGGCTGGTGGCCGGAGTGGAGCAGCCGCCTGCCAGGCTCCACCGTGGCTCGGCAGGGACAGCCGGAGCCCGTCCCTGCTGCCGGCGGGGTCTGTCCGCTCCCGGCTGCTCCAGCGGGCCGAGTCCCCTCAGGACGGAGCAGGGCACGGGCCTCCTGCGGCTTCCACCGCCTCAGAACGCGTGGAAAAATCTGGGCGAGAGCACACAGCCTTAAGCTGCGCCAGGGGAGGTCCAGGTTGGACAGTGGGAGGAATTTCTTCACAGAAAGGGTGATTAGACATTGGAAGGGGCTGCTCAGGGAGGTAGAGGAGTCACCGTCCCTGGAGGTGTTCAAGGAGTGACTGGACGTGGCACTCAGTGCTCTGGGCTGGGTGACAAGGTGGTGTTCGGTCACCACCCGAGGTTGGACTCGATGATTTCAGAAGTATTTTTCAACCTAATTGACTCTGCGCAAAAAGGATTTATGAAGCACAGCTGTTGTGGGGGAGGGCCCCGTGGGAGGACCCGGAGCACCGAGAGCCGCGGCCAGAGCGGCCCCGCCGGAAGCGGAAGTAGCGCAGGGCTCTCCCGGCGGGGCGCGGGCGGCGGGACTGCGGCCGTGGGGCCGCCATGGGGGACGACATGGACGTGATCCCCGAGCGGGAGATGAAGGTGAGGCATGGGGAGAGCGGGGGGTGTGAGGGGCAGCCCGCCGGGGGGAAGGGTTGACAGGCTGTTTGACTCGGGGAGGGGAGCCTTGGCTTGGAGCCGGAGGGGAACGGAGCTTGGAGAAGGTTCGGCCTGGGCTGTGAGAGGTAGTGGGTTCTGGGGGAGGCTTGGTTGGGACCGTGGGGCTGACAAACTGTGGGGGGTCAGCTCGGGGCGTGGCGGGGCTTTTTCAGGCATCCTTTCAGTGTTTGTGAAACAGAATCCCAGGATGGGTCAGACTGCAAGTGACCACAGTGGGTCATCTGGTCAAACGTCCCTGCTCGGGCCGGGTCGACCCAGAGCACATGGCACAGGATTGCGTCCAGACGGGTCTGGAATATCTCCAGCGAGGGACTCTCCACACCCTTTCTGGGCAATCTTGAGAACTTTCCAATGCTTAAGGACTTTCCAGCATAGTGTGGTACTATGCCTGTGGGGTGGGAAAAGGAAGGCTGGCATGGCCTTGGTGTAGAAGGATGTTTAATGCCTAGGGAAGCAATCACAGAGTAGTTTAAGTTGGAAGGAACCGTAAAGTTAATCTCGTTCCAATCCCTGCCACGGGCAGAGACACCTTCCACCAGACCGGATTGCTCCAAGCCTCATCCAGCCTGGCCTCGAGCAGTTTCAGGGATGAAGGAGAGTTGTAGGAATCTTGTTTTGGAAGAAGAGTGATGCGTTTCTAAATCCTCCTGTCAGCATGCTTTGTGCTGGGAATCCCCTGGTTTGGGGAGCAGCATGTGTGGCTGTGGGGCAGTGTGAGCTGGAGTCTTGCTGTGTGGTGCCAGCCTAGCCTGTCCTGTGTCACCCAGTGTTACTGCGAGGCTGAGTAAAAAGGGACACGGGGGAACAGATTCGTGGAGCAATTGTGGGTCTTTGTGCAGCTGTTTTCTGCTCTCAGAAACAGGGTAGTTGGGCTGTTTGTTTTGCAGAAGTTTCTGAGTTCCTACATCCTCCTCAGACTGCAGGAATGTACTTATTTAGTGGCAGTAATTTGGGAATAACTCAGGTGCTTGGCTGGAGTTACTGGCATGTGTGTTAGCAAACATGCACCTTGTAGCAACAAGTTTTGTTCAGTTCTGTCCATCTTTTCTTTATTCCCTTCTCTTTTCCTCTGTATCCTTTGCTTCTGGTGTGCTCCTGAGAAGGTCAGGTGTCCCAGGCAGATTCAGCTCCTGCGGGTTTTATGAACACAAGCAGTGGGTACAAGAGAGATTTAACCAATGGGAAGAAGGTATGGTGTGATCTGAGCCTTTCATAGATGAGACAGAAAATGTAATGGAGAGGCTGCCTGCATGTGTGGCAGGGATTTGCAGCTCTCCTGGAGAGGCTTCTGCACTTGGTATCTTAGAGAAACCAAAGTAAACTGTTCTTGGGCAGCATGTGAACAGCTACTTCCCAACTGTCTCAAACAGGATTTTCAGTTCAGAGCACTGAAAAAGGTTCGCATCTTTGATGCTCCTGATGATCTTCCCAAAGAGCGCTCCAGCCTCCTCGCAGTGTCCAACAAATATGGGCTGGTCTTTGCTGGTGGAGGGACCAGCCTGCAGATCTTCCACACCAGGGACCTTCTCATGCAGAAACAGCTGGGAGAAGATCCCAATAAAATTGGTAAGACACATTTAAATCTCATGGTTTTGACAGAGACAGGTTTATATGGAATTTTTGAGGTGGAGTTCTTGGCTTCTGATACATGTTACAGTCTTTGTCATTCTCTGTCAGGCATTTGATTTGCCACTGTTTCATGTATGGGAAGGCAGGAACAAAGTTGGTAGCCATTCTTTGAGTTGTGAACCTGTGCACATGTCAGGGATGTGTGTGAGTGGAGGAACAGAGTTCCACACTGAGTTACCCACTCTGACTAAACGACTATCCAGGAGAGAGGGAAGCAACCACTGCTCCACCACCTGAGTGCAAAATGGTTTTCATTCTCCTTAGTAACCATTCCACGCTGTGCATGTATCAATAAAGCCAAAAATCTTTCCACTTATCATTACTTAGGTTACTGAGGAAGGAAAGTGTCATTTTATTTTCTTAGGAGTTTGGCAACTCTCAAGATTGTATTGATAGAGATGAAAGGATTTACTTTCATTCATTTTTTCTGCATGTTACCTTTGATAGCTGCTGTTAATGGGACTGAGGATTTTTGCATCATTTTGTTGTATTGTTTTACAAGAACAATTCTTGCTATTTAAATTTGTCCCCTTCATTCTGTCTTCCTTTCCTTTTGTGTTTTAAGTGGAGAATATTCAGAGTACTGTGGTTCCCATGAAGTTTCCTGTGCAGCATCTGGCTCTGAGCTGTGACAATCTCACCCTGTCTGTCTGTATGATGTCCAGCGAGATGGGGTCCTTCATCAGCTTTTTTGATGTCCGCACATTCCTAAATCAGGTACAGCGTGTGCCAAGTGGGTTTGGCTTTGGTTTGGTTTTTTTCCTGAATATAGCAGAGGAGAGGTGTAGCTGGAGTGGGATTTTCTCTCTCTGTGAGGGTTGTCTTGTAAAGGAGTTGCTCAGTAAACTCAAAATCTGCTTGTTTTTATCAGTCATTAATTTATAGGCAGTTTAAAACTGCTTTGAACAATGACTTCAGGAGAGTTTGGTTTTGTGCTCCACTTTGACTGTCTCATGTGTTTCTCTTCCCTAAAAGGCGAAGCAGCAGAAGCATGCATTTGCTTGTCACAAACTGGCCAAGGACTCGGGAAGCACAGCCACAGTCAATGACCTGAAGTGGAACCCTGCAAATCCCACCATGGTGGCCATCTGCCTGTCCGACGGCAGCATCTCTGTCCTGCAGGTCACAGACTCTGTGAAGGTCTATGCCACCCTCCCATCCTCTGCTGCTGTCACATCTGGTGAGTGGCAGCCTTGGAGGGCACTCAGAATGTTGGGCACTGAAGAGCAGGTGCAGTATGAGAGGTGTATAAACACAGGCTGCTTGTCTCAGGAGGAGGTCTCCTAAAATTCTTCACAAAAAGGAAGGGTTTAAACTCACTGAGACTCAGAAAATGTGTTGCAGTGGAATAACTCTTTCCCAGTTGATTGCAGCAGCTGAGTCTTGTGAGTTATCAAATGTGCCCACCTGTGGTTTGTGCTGTCTTGGGCTTGACTCATTTCCAGGAAAATATGCAAATAAGCATCATCACCTGTTGGTTTTTGAGCTGTGTAGTCTTGCCTTCTCTGTGACTGGATGACTCCCTGTTTCATTCAGATTCATGATTTTTTGCAGTGGAAAAAATAGCAGTTTTAATTTACTGGTCCTGTTTTTGTGGGGCCTCGTAACTCTCCAGTTCCTTAGTGCTGATGAAATTCTCTTTTTTTTTGCCTAGTGTGTTGGAGCCCAAAGGGAAAACAACTGGCTGCAGGGAGGCAAAATGGCACCGTGGTGCAATATCTGCCTGTAAGTGTTGGTGGTATTAAGGCCTTATGTCTTTTCAGAAGTCTGAAATATGGTATTTTGTTGGTTTTGGTTTTTGGTTGGGTTTTTTTTTGGGTTTTTTTTTCATTTGTTTGGTTGGTTCCTGCATCACAGACTATAGAATTTGGTTAGGTGGCACATGGTGTGAGCCATGTGATGCTACCTAAGTGATTCAGTAATATTCAAGTGTCTTAGGCCAATATTTAGTTTAGTTTAGGGTTTACATTCGTCACTGAAAAGTCATGATTTCAGAGTGGCCCATGATGAGTGTTGAAAAGTGGGTGAGTTGCTCTAAACCAGTTCTCTGGGTTTTCTGCAAAACTTGCAACTGGTTTGTTTTTTGCCTTTTCTGTGTATTTAAGAGTTGTTTTATTTGCAGAATCTGCAGGAGAAGAAAGTAATCCCTTGTCCTCCCTTTTATGACTCAGACAATCCCGTTAAAGGTACATAGTTTTATTCCTTTTTAACTTGTTTTCTCTTTAAAAGTATTTTATTCATTCTTCCCCCTGTTCTCTTTGGTTATAGCAGCTGTATAGCACTGGTTATGTAATTATGGTGTGATTTTCTGTGATTCTTGAGCTTGGTAGTTTAGTAGTTAGTTGCCATTTGTTTGTCATTTCCTTTTATGTGCTGTGCACAGTTAAAATCAACAAGGGAGTCTTATTGTAAAGTGTTTCTGGCTGAGGTCTTTGCTTTCTCTTTCAGTTTTGGATGTACTTTGGATTGGCACATATGTCTTTAGCATCGTGTATGCAGAGGCTGATGGGACACTGGAAATGTCTCCACAAGTGGTCATTGCTATATTGCCCGTAAGTGCCAGCAGCCACAACAACACAAGTGTTTGTGCTTGTTCATTACAATGGCAGGTTGCTTTTATTATTGGCATTGGCACCACTTAGAATCTGAGCTTGGTACTGCTGTAAATCGTGGGTTTGAGGTTGGGGGGATTGATTGGAGGAAGTAGGATCCACCTGAAGATCAGTGAGTAACCTGTTCTTTGCTGAGATCAAATTTTGACATTGTTGGTGTGCCCTGATGCTGTCAAATTTAAGGGAGATTACTTGTTTCTGCATTGGAAAATAAATTATCAATGTTGGTCTTACAGAAAAAGGAAGAGAAGAGACCAGAGAAGTTTGTGAATTTCATGGAGCCGTGTTACACAAGCTGCACTGAGAGACAGCATCATTACTTCCTCAATTTTGTTGAGGAATGGTGAGTGGCAGGAATCATGGCAGGGTCTTTCCCTTGATATGCATGTCTGAATAGTCAGTGCTTCTCCATGGATTGTGTTCCTCCTTTTTGTAGGCCTTGCAGTAGACTGTCATGTTAGTTTTAACCTGTTTGTGTCCATGCTTACAGGGATCTAGTTCTGGCAGCTTCAGCAGCTTCCACAGAAGTCAGCATTCTTGCCAGGCAGGGGGACCAGGTAATATTTTTATTCCATTTGTGGAATATACTTTGTTTGCATTTGTGCAAATCTACATTTTCTTTCCCGAAGTATAACCTATACAAGACCTGGAATATAATGAGATGATGAATTTTTTTAAGACATCCCAGAACTAAACAAGTTCCTAAATTGTACAGCATCTTAAGATAATTCTTAGATGAGCAAATGATGTGTGTTGTGAACCAAGTACCAGAAGTCTGTTTGTGATGATTCACTTGGCAGTCTCAAAATTTGGTCAAACTCTCTATAATAAAGATCATCAATGTGTAAGGTCTTCAGTTGAAATTAAGCATTAAAAATGTCTGACCTTGACATGCAGTTATGCGTGAGAAGTCACAGGTCTGTGAAGGACCCTGATCTTTCTGGCATTTGTTAATCTGACAGATTTAAGTAGGTACTCTCTAGCTGGTGTTTCAGCTGTTGTAGGATGGAGTGCTGAAGAAGGCTGGTCACAGGAAAGCAGTAGTCAATTTAATAATAATTTTTCTTTTTGCAGAACTGGGAATTGTGGGTTTTGGAGGACTCCAGCAGAGCAGAACTTCCTGTGACAGATAAAAGCGATGATACTCTGCCCGTTGGTGTTGCTGTAGACTACACCAGTAACATGCCCATCATGATCAGTAAGTCTTAGTCTTTCTTGTGGAGTAGTCCAAAAATCTCAGTATATTTGATATTTTTGAGGGACAGCCTTGTGCACAGAGTTCTGGGAGATCATTCTGAAAGGGAAACCAGCACACCTGCTGGTTTTATACCAGACCTATAGCACGTGGCTTTACTTCTGTGTAAGGATTCAGTGGCAAAGTATTAAATACAATTCTTTCCTGGAGCTTTCAGCATCCTGGGGTACGACACCAACAGACGTGGCAAACAAAGCTCCTGAGTTACATCTGTGTTCCCCAGAACTGAGATTATAGTGAGTTTAAAGGAGTCGTGTTCTAACACCAGGGATTTCAGGCTGCCTGTGAGGTGTTCTTTATTCTTGTCACTTATGTCCTTTTGCAGAACTGTTTTGTATCGAGTACATTTGCATGGATCTAAAGGGTTGGTTTCAAAGCCAGAAACAGCAAAGATCGCTGAGGTGAATGCGTAGGTTTTAATTCTGCATTAAAGCACAGGGTCTGTACAGCCTAAACCCTGCTGTGCTCTACATCTACTCAGCTGCATTATTGCTGTGCCTTCTGCGCTGCCTGAAGGCTCTTCAAAGCACCTTGTCAAGGTCTGAAGCTACATCTGAGCTATTGTGTTGTATCTTAGTGAATTCTATGAATTCTTCCTTGAAGCCTAGAAACAGATTGAAATAGAGATGCCTTCAGGCAGGGTGGAAGGTACTGCAGTCAGGAGGTCCTAAGGGGCACAGGAGGGTGCCAGTTAACTGAGAACTTTACCTGAAAGAAAACCTACAGTAGGGAATTGAGGTCGAACTTTGTACTTGAATGCCAGATTGAATTTGAAGCCTTTTCTCTGTTAATCCATACAGTTACTGGATTAAAAAATCTGTCAGGACAGATTTTTTAAAGCCTGCGTTGTGCTGCCTCAGAGTTTTTAGAAAGGTTTTTGGAGAATCTCTTTGCTAACACTTTCTCTGTGTTCTGACACAAGAATTTGGCTGCACATTAATTGGCTTTGCAGTTCACAGCAAGTTTAGGTTGCAGAGAAAAACCTCATTTGTCCTGGAGCTTGTTCCTACATGGAAACTGCCCTTCCCTAGCATGCTCTTCCTGAAGAACCAATAGTAAAGAAACATGGCCATCCACTGCACTGTCTGACAAGCAAAGCACCATGATTAGAGCAGATTTTTCCTCTAGATGGGTTTGGTTTGTGTTTTTTTGTTTAATTAAGCACAGTTAAACCATGACAGATTTTTTTTTAGAAATACAGAGAGTGTTCTGGGGTCTTTAACTGTGCTGAGAATTTTTGTACTGAAGCAGACTCACAAAGCAGCTTCATAAAACACAAGTTTTTTATATCAGTGATTCAGATCACGCGAATATTTGTTTGATGTTGGCTTTTTTAAAAGTTAAAAAGCTTCCTGTGTAGCAATTCCGTTTTGTAGTTTATGCATATGAATGTTAATGAGGTGGCAGGGCCCAATGGAATGTGGGGATTGCTGAAAGGAATTGAAGGAGGGAGCAGAGTATCAGCAAGGAAAAAGGGCTGCTTCAAAATCTGAAAAAGCTTGGTAGAGGAATTCACAGCTGAAAGTTGGGCTTTGTCATTCAGGAGATGACATTCACTTGTCAAAATAACCCTTTTATGAAACATGAAGTCAGGAACAGAAGGGAATACAAAAGGCAAAAAGAAAGAGAGCTGAGCATTGACAGAGAAGCAAGGGAACAAAGATGCAAATGAAAGCAAGAAGGGACAAATGAAAGAGATGTTGTGTGAAGAAAGTCACATGAAAGTGGCAATTCCAGCAGGAACAGACTAGGAAGCTTTGACTGCAGGACTTACATGTGTGGTCTCTGGCAGGTGATGAGAAGATCCTTGCTCCAGCTCCAGTTCTGATCCTGCTCTCTACGGATGGTGTGCTGTGCCCATTTTACATGATCAACCAAAACCCAGGGGTCAGGTCACTTATTGTGACCCCGGAGCCGCTGCAGTTGGTGGGGGAGAGAGTTCCCAAGTCAGCAGGTAAGTGCTCCAGTGGGTATGGGAACGCTTGGATTTATGGATCTTTGTCATGCTGATCGGTCAGTTCAGTAGTCAGACATACACATGGTCACAGAAAACATATTTTTTCTTTATAATGATAATGGGAAGCTGTTCTTCCCATTAGGGTGAAGAGCTGGGTGTTTTGAGCTCCCAGGACTGTTTTCTGTCTTTTGTGCATCAGTGGGAAATTATCTAGTCCTGTTCATGAAATCACAGAATCATTTAGTTTGGAAAAGACCTCTAAGGTCGTCAAGTCCAACCTTTAAACCTGTTTGTTTGTGGGATCTCAAGCACTTTGCAGGCTGTATGTTTAGACTTCCCTGTGCAATCAGCCTTTGGAGAGCAGGGCCAAAGCAGTCTTAGGAGGCTCTTTGCCCAGCTTTGAGCATGGCCTGCACACTTTGGAGAGGTGATGCTTTTCCTCTATAGTTTTGCCACAGGAGGTCATGATATGAGCTAAGGTGTTTGGCTGCAGCAAAATCCTATTTAAACAAAATCCTGTTTAAATCCTATTTAAAGCTTTTCTCGGCACTGTGAAAATTGTGTCAGCAGGTGAAGAGGAGTAGTTTTGTTTGGGTTATAGATGTGTTGTCCTGTGTAGTGTGATATAGGCAGGTAAGATGTTTGTTTTGCTTGTTTTCATGCATGGAGGAATAATTGCAAATGCACCATTTTCTTCTCTGTGCCCAGATTTGCTTCTTCTTCCCCAGCCAGAATGCTGTTGTTTGGCAGCCTGCCTCCCTGCAGTGCTGGCTAACTTGTGTGCTGACTGCCTATTTTATTTGATATGGCAGGAACCTCATCAAAATCAATGGAGGAAGGTTCCTTTTCACAGGAAACTGCAGACAGCATTAATCTGGACAGATTGTTGTATCGATCGTGGCTTTGTACAGTTTCTGTATCACTTGCTGGGTTTGGGGACTGCAAGCCCAGTTTTGCCATCTCTCTTCCTCACTGTCCAGTGAGGGAAGCAGTGCTGAGCTGTCCCCATCAAATGGATTTGGCCTTGCAGTACCTTCTGCCATTATTCAGTGCAGCCAAATAAGCGTCCTCCTTTCCCATTTGTCTTTCTGCAGGAAGTACTGCCACAAGTCCAACCACTCCTCCAACTTCTCTAAAGCCTGACACAGCACCGGCTGTTGCTCCCACTGTGCCCATCTCCAGTCAGCCTCCAGCAGGGAGTGGAGCAGCTGTGTTTTCCTTCATGCCTTCAGCTTCAAAGACTCCTGGCTCCACAGGCAGTGATCCTCCACCGTATTCCTTTGCCACCGATGCCTCCAAGCAAGTCCCGACTCCTGCTCTGACTGGAGCAGCAACATTCTCTTTCTCCTCTGCTTCTTCCAAGGCACCCATGACTCCTGCTTCTGTAGGCACCACTACAACAGCTACTGCCACCTCCTTTCCTTTTGGGTCCATGACCTTTAAACCAGCTGCAGACAGCTCATCTGGGCCATCGCTCTCCACAGCACCTGCTGCACAGAAGTCATCTTTTACACCTTCAGCTTCTTCAGTCAAAGTGAACCTCAATGAGAAGTAAATAGATTCAGTAGTGAATTCAGGGGCTTAAATTGCTCCAGGCATGGATAGTGTATGGGAGTTCTGAAGATGGTCTGTGGCTTTTTGCCCTGATAGCTGTTACCCATGTTCCCAGGAAAGCAGTGAGGAAGCCCCTCTTTATCCAAGACTATCTTGGCTGTGACGACCCTCAGTGCTTCCCATGCCAGAGGTTATGTTCATGGCCATGGTACTAGTCAAGGGACAATGCCGAAAATTTAGACTGATAAATTACCAGAGACTTAGGGTTTTTTTTTAATCTTTGCTTCATAGGCATCAAACAGTGATTCTTTGCTTTGGTTTGATGCAAATCATGGCTAAAGACTGTTGGGAAATCCCTTCCTTCTGGGACTGGTTTAGTGGGGTGGTGATAGCACAAGTTTCTCTGTTTATTGAAGGTTCCTTAACCCCAGCCTGAGAGGAAGCTGGAGCTACAGCTGATGGATTGCTTTGCCACTCTGTGTTCAACAAAGAAGGTGCCAGACCTTTTGGTTCTGTTCTTAAGTGGACACTTGCTCACTGAACACAGGAGCTGGAATCTTCAAAGCTTGATAGCACTAACCAGAAAAAACTAATATTGATTAGAAACTATGCAAAATGGGTTTGAGTGAGTGTTCTGAGATGTCATATACTCACTCTTCCCTCCAGCTCCTGAGGCTTGCTCTTTATTTTTAGAAAAAGTGGTTTAAAACAGAGCTGTGTTAATTGGAGCTGCTTTTTAAGGAGAAGAACTTTCATGTAAATGCATCATAAGAAATTTCTGATGGTTCACATGCTTATTTTTTAATTAGAAAAATCTTTACTACACCAGGATCTGATGGGAGCTCTTAGGGCTTTTTATATTTTGTGTATAAAGCAAATGATACACCAGTGAATTGGCTGAATATTTAAATTGGCTGCCTTGAGGAGCTGAGTTTGCAAATGAATAGAAATTCATAATTTCTTGCAGAATTTCTGTTTGAGCCTTACTCTGACTGAAGGGCAGCTCAGATTTGCTATAGTTGGAACAAAATGATGAGGTGCATTTGAAGCAGGGTAGTACTTTTTGGTGGCACTTACCTTTTGCTCCTGGGTGGATCTAAGAGAGAAGTCTTTGTGGTTCCATATATTCAGAAATTAACCTGAATGACTCCTTCCCACTATCTCCAGAAGCTACACTTGTGATTTTTGTATCTGGAACTTGAGTTGTTGCTGATCCCAGGGGATGCTCATTCATTTATTCATTCATTCATTCACTCATCCATTTATTCATTCTGTTGCAGGTTCAGTGCTGTAGACACCTCTTCTCCCACGAGCAGCAGTGGTCAATGCACTTCCACAATGTTTTCCTTTTCAACCAGTTCCAAAACTGCTCCTGGAGGTTCTCTGAGCCAGTCCACGCCTGTCACAGCCCCTCCTACCACACCACTGAAGACTTCATCTCCTGTGCCTGCCACGGGTAGGAGTCTGATCCCTGTTGTTGGGAATAATGCATTATAAAAATGTTCTAAAAGTTGTAGGACACAGTGAGCTTTATTAGGCTTCTTTCTTGCTTTTCCTACTGCTTTTCCTGCTGTAGAGGCCCTCCTGATTGGCACACCATCGTGATGTGAATCACTTAGTCTTCAAACAGAGTGTTTTTTCCATTTGTGCTCTTTATTCCTCAGAGAACCATATGTGAAATAATTATATTCAGCTGCTTAAGTTTCCCCAGAAGTTCTGGCATTTTCAGTGCTCTGATAATGGATGTTTCTGGGCAGTCACACAAATCAGTGCCTTATCTTACATCTGCATTGATTAGAGTTCAAAGTAATCGCAGAGAAGTTAGATGGAAGTGAAAAGGCACCAGAGGAAGGTGTGTTCTTGTATTGAGGCCCATAGCACTACTGCTGTCATCTGATAGTGCTGATTCTGATCACAGCCTGTTTTCTCAAGCTTTGTATAAGTTCATAAATTACTGTTGTTCTTACTGAATTCCAGGGGCACGTCCTGCTCAAAATACTCCTTCAGCTTCATTGGTACAGAAGACACCCAAAATCACTCCATCAGCACCAAAGCCAAGCTCTGCTCAGGTAACAGGACTTGGCTGGGTTCTTTGGAGGGTGAATGTTGTGCATGGCCCATAATTTGCTTAGAATTCCTTGGACTGAACTAGTGTTCTTAGATCAAAGAATTAGCTGACTTTTGACTTTGAAATAGTAGCAAGTCTATGGTTTTAAAACAATGTTCTCTGTATGTCTTTAGAGAGCTGTATTTTGACCTATGTTGTTATAATCAGAGTGTCTGGTGTCTGAATGGACTTTCTAACATCAGGCCTTTTTTGGTATTCTAAGCTCCCTGTTGCAATGGATATATCCTTCATATTGGTTTTGGTTTTGTCTTTTTTTTCCCCCAGGGCAAATCAGCACTCCCCAGCACAACTTTAGAGAAACAGACCCACCAGTGGAAGGAGTCAGACCCTGTCATAGCAGGAATCAGGGAGGAGGTGAGATTTTCAAGCAGTTTTCTTCATAATGCCACACAGACTCGAGTTCAGCTGTGTTCTCATGGTGTCTGTAAGTATTTTAGTAATGAGAATGGAAATTTTTCCTAAGACAATCAGCCTGGTTTGTAGTTGCTATTTGTGTGTCCTGTTCAGTCATCTGCAGTCACTGTGCTGGGAAGATGGATTATTCTTTCCTGTTAATGCTCAAGGAGAATTTCCTGCTTTGGCTGCAGAGTGACCAGTGTTTGTGGTGTAACTGAGGCATGTTCCAAGAGCTGTGACATTTGTTCCAGACCCTGCTGTGTTTTCAGTGTCTGCCCATTCTTTGGCTTGACTTTGCAGATTGCACATTTTCAAAAGGAGATGGAGGAGCTGAAGGCCCGGACTTCCAAAGCCTGTTTCCAGGTTGGAACTCCAGAGGAAATGAAGATGTTGCGAACTGAGTCAGAGGATCTTCACACCTTCCTCTTGGAAATAAAAGAAACAACAGAGGTGAGCAGAATATCTTCTGTGAACCAGCAGTGACTCTTCCTCACCTACTGTTCCTCCTTAACCTCCTGCAGCTGAACTGCAGATGGACCATTGGCCTCGCCTGCCTTTATGAGGGGGTGGCATTTGTCTTTGTGCTTTCAGGCAGATGCTTGCAGAAGTCCTTGTGCTAGGGATGGCAGTGGAAAATGTTACTTTGAACCTTGTCCCATCTGTTCTATTTATCTTTGCAGTCACTTCATGGAGATATCAGTATTCTGAAGACAACCTTGCTGGAGGGATTTGCAGGGGTAGAAGAGGCTAAAGAACAGAATGAACAGAATCATAGCTCAGGGTATTTACACTTGCTCTATAAGAAACCTTTGGATCCCAAGAGTGAAGCACAACTTCAGGTATGAGTCATGTCAGCCAACTTTTGATAGACAGTTTTAAATAAAATAAAACTTAGACTTGCGTGTGCAAGTGCCCAGCATTGTTGTTCTGCCCTAAGTATTTGCTGTTTCAGCATAGTCTAGTAAATGTGTGGTGAGCTTTGTGTTCTGTGAGTTTGCAAGAGGAGCTGAAAATCCTCTCCTGAAGCTCCTCTCTGTTACTGCCATTTGCAGTGATGATTCAAAACTCCTTCTGAAGGGATGTAGTTTACCTGTGATCCAAGTCTATTCTAATCTTAGAATGTGCCTCTTAACATCCTATTCCTTCTCAGCCTGTAGTGTTTGCTCAGGGATTTCAGTTAAAAGTATGTTGGGGTTTTTTCTACACTTCACAGAAGGGTTCTTGGAATTATTTTTATCTTCAGCAAGTGCCTTATGGAACAATTTGATGATTTATTATGACTTACAGAATTGTGCGGTTAATTTCATGGATGGTGGAGCATAAAGCTTAATGATATTCTAAAAGCTGGAACACAAAGGAAAATAACCAGCAGTACATAAGGAGGCTTTCAAAGACAAGTAAGAAAGAAAGGGGTGAAGCACTTTTTGTTACAGCTCTGGTGGTGAGAGCTATTTATCCCTAAGCAAAATAGAGGGAATGTGCCCTACAAATGATACTTGGTTTTTTATACACTGATAAGTTCCCCTCAAGAGGTTTGACTGGCAGGCTGAAGGCATAATTAGATGTCATCTTTGTGGCAGTAGGTATCAAGACCATGCATGCAGTACTAGAAATCAGCTGGCACAAAGTAATTTCTTTTAGGTCTGATCTCTAATCTTCACCTGGATTCTGTTGATTGATTCACAGTCTTAATTGCATGCCAGCTTTGATGTCCAGCATGTCTCTGTGACTTTTAAAATTTGTGCTTGTGACTTCAAAGAGATGATAATCTTGAAGTATGTGTTTCACTGCATAGAGGAAGGACCATGAGGAAAGAATAACACAGTGGGAGAGAAGTGGAAGTGTATTGGAATGGAAGGAGAGAATTTTTGGGTCAACTTTGAAAGTTTGCTTTGAGAAAGCTCTGTGCTGACTCTTAAATTTTTCTCAGTCTCCATCAACCCCATTCTCCTGGGTGAGAAAAGCTCCCTTAGTTAGCTTCTTGTCCTGGTTTTCAGTGAAATATTCAAGAGACTTTTCTGATGTCCAGCTATACAGTTTTGGTATCCAGAGGGTTGCTGCTATGTAGGTGCTGGAGAAAGGTTCATGCTATGTAGGTGCTGGAGAAAGGAAACCTGGGCTTGGCAGTGTTTAACACTAAGCCCACAGCAGGACTGGATTTGCTTTTAGGTTGGGGATGTCCCAGTGGAATTTTATGCTGTATCATGAAAGCATTTGCAGTGGAATTCTTCCCAAGCTGCGTTCCTTGTCTGCTTCATTGTATTTAGGTGAGCATTCTGTTGAGATGAGCTGAAACCAACTGCAGTTTCCATTTCCATTTTACAAGGTTGGAGTTCAAGCCATGCCATGCCAGGCAGGAGGGATCACAGGAATGAGACTGATCTCTGGGTTTGTTTTGGGAGCAGGGCTTGGGGCTGGAGGTCTCTGACTTAGCTGCTGCAGTTGTGCAGCTGTGTGGTCATGGACAAGTCACTTTATTCTCTGTCCTTGCATTTAATTTATTTTTATTTTCCTACCTATAAAAGTCAAATTAATTCCTTGCCTTAATATGGGAGGTGTGAGCATTTGTGAGTGCTTTCATGAATTACAGTCTGTGAATGCTAATATTCTAGAGCTATGTGAGTAGCCTGCAAAGCTTTGATCACTTATAATTGTTAGAAGTTTTGATGTTGTAAGATGGGAGCAAATGACTCATGTTCTGCAAGTGGCATATGAAATAAGGATTTTGTATAATGCCTGATGTTTGTAAAATCCTTTTTGTAAAGACCTAGCAGTGTTTTGCAAATATCATGGGCAGTATTATTTTTAGTTATGTCCAGGCCAAAGCCAGTGTGTACCCCATTGATTGTTATGTAAATTTTTACCATGTTGGGTTCTGTTGTGCTGGTAAAACTTTCCAGGCAGAAATATGGGCAAGTGCTCTCTGGCTTGGACTGAATGAGCCCAAATACTCATCATCTTCTTCAACTGAAACTGAGATTTCTGAAGTGAATTAAAAACTCACTTTATTTTGCATGGCAGGAAATCCGGCGCTTGCACCAGTATGTGAAGTTTGCTATTCAGGACGTGAATGACGTTCTGGATTTGGAGTGGGATCGGCACCTGGAACAGAAGAGAAAGCAGAAGTAAGTAATTGAAACTGGAGTACAGAACTACCTCAAAGAACACATCAGTGAATTGGGAGTTAGTCTTTAATCAACAAAGACCTTTTCCTGTTTAACAGTACAATCTTTTTTGAGGGGTCTTGGAGTGGATCTTGCCTCAGACACCTAATGGGAGCCATGGATTCAGACTTTCTGGCTTCATATGTGTTACAAGCTTGTCGTGTCTCTGTGTACAGTGCAAATAGTGCTTATAGAAAAAACCTGTAAGCTTTGTAGAAATTCATTGATGGCAGCTAATGAAACCTTTCTGATAGATAAAACATCTTGGAGCAAATGAGCTAAATGAATAAACTGGCAGCATATTCAAACAAGAAATATGCATTTGAGATAAACTGAACTGCTTTGGTGTTCACACCACATCATGTTTGACCTCCTCGAGTTTCAATAGCCAGAACCACTAAACCATTGGTGTTTGCTTGCCTGCCTGTGACCCAGATGCAGGTCCTTATCCCTGTCTCTGGATCTGATCTCTGCAGGCGTCTGATAGTCCCTGAGCGAGAGACTTTGTTCAACACCCTGGCAAATAACCGGGAAATTATCAACCAGCAGAGGAAGAGACTGAACCACCTGGTGAACAGCCTGCAGCAGCTCCGCCTCTACAACCAGACATCTCAGTGGAGTGTTCCCGGTGATACATCTCTAAACAGTGCTCAGAGGTATGTGAAACATGAATTCCTCCTTCTCTCTTCCCCCTGGTAATGTGCAAGGGTGCATCCTCCAGAGAGCGATGTTTTGTGGGCGTGCTATGGGAGGACAGGATGTCCTAAAAATTATACAAAACCATGCCCAGGTAACACAGAAGCTCACTGGTTGTATTCTGGGACACACTGTTTGATGCTTAGCAGAAATTTCCCCTAAAAATTAAGGGTTTTTATAGCAAATGGGATAATAGAGCCTCCAGGGTGAGATACTGCTGGTTGTCTGTCTGACTTCAGGGGAAGAAGTGAATGGCTCTTGAAGTTTCCAAAATAGTTAAAGATGCATCACACAGTATCTAGAGGAGCCAATTGTTCTTCCAGCTATGCCAATGGTACTAGTGGCTACTTTGGCCCGATTTTGTTCCGGCTTTGGTTGGTTTCTTTCTGCTGATGATGTTTTTTCACTGCTCTGCCTTGCCCCAGTTTTGACAGTGACCTTGAAAGCCTGCGCAATGATTTGATGAAAACTACTTTGAAATCACATGCCAAACCTCTGCCCAAAGCACCTGGTAATTTATTCTTTTGTTCTGGCATTCATGCCATAAATGTGAATTACCTTTTTTTGACTTGCAGTTTGATTATAGACTAATAACTCTCTTCCATTTTCCAGCTAAGTTATCCCCAGTGAAGCAGGCACAGTTGAGGAATTTTCTAGCCAAGAGGAAAACTCCACCTATTAGGTCTACAGCTCCAGGTAAACCTTTAGTGACCACAGAAGTCTGAAATGCCTTCCAGGAGGGTTACTTATCTGCTGTGGGACTGAGACCTGAAATTAGTTTTTGTCTTCTCAACCCCTACTTCTCCTTTCCTGTTCCCCCATCTCCTCTCAGGAGGACTTGCCTTTAGCTGCTGTCTGGTTGAAGGCTGCCTCTCCAGGCAGTTAAGAAGTCAAATCCTATCAATGCAAGAGTAAAACAAGCCAATAGGCAACCATCCTAAAATAGGATGCATTTGTCATGGCTGTTACACTGGATGGTTCCCTCAGCTGAACACTGAATTTTGTTTTTGATATTGCAGCAAGTTTGTCCCGATCTGCCTTCTTGTCCACGAGATATTATGAAGATTTGGATGAAGTCAGCTCAACATCCTCAGTTTCCCAGTCACTGGAGAATGATGATTCACAAGCAGTGGACCAGGAAGAAGAGGCAGCCCCAGTCCAAGTCCCTCGTCATGCTCCTGTGGTCCGAACTCCCTCAATCCAGCCTGGTTTGATGGCTCAGCCTCCGTCCTTTGGGAAACAGCACCTCTCCCTGGGTACTTTGTGTGAGTTGTGTTTGCAGTATCTCTTCTCTCTATGGTCTTGTGGGTAGCTTTAACCACTGTATCCACTGCCAGTACTTCAAGCCCTGGAGGAATGAGATTGCAGGATACAGATTTTGCCAAGTTCTCAGGAGCAGTAACAGAGTGGCTTTGTAACCTCCTGAACTCGAGTTAAAAGCACTAAGAGCAGCTTTGTGTTTTTGTGATAGTCTGGTTCTTTCAGATTACAGTGACCTAAAATATTGCCCAAAGGCTTAGAAACTGGACTACTACTGCATTTGGTTGATGTGTTAGGAGTTCTGAGCCCAGCAAGTCTCAGTAAGAACTGCATTTGAATACACTTAGTTTTCCTCGTGCAAGAGAGGTTTCTTTAATCTCTGTGGCCATAGAGAAAAATAAGGTGTCAGCAGAAGTGTCTGTAACAGCAAACTGAAAGTCCTCTAATGCACTGAAATGACATCTATTGAGACACAAGTAAATTCCTTGGGATACACCAAAACTGCCAGGGACAGACTGTGTTGCTGGTTTGAATGGCCTGCACATCAGTCCTGTCAGAAGGAAGCTGTGTACTTAGAGGAACTGCAGTTCAGCAAAGGCTTTCAAAGACTCCCTGTTTTGTAGAGAAACAGTCAACTAATACTTTTGTTAATTTGTTTCTTTAGTGCCTACATCTTCAAACAGAATCATCCCACAAGGGGCAGACAGTACCATGCTTGCAACAAAGACTGTGAAACACGGTGCCCCTGCTCCCAGTGTCACTGTTCCAGCACCACAGGCAGCTGCTGCTGCAGCTCTGCAGAGGCAGATGGCTGCTAACCAGTCCCCAGGTAAAAGGATGGTTAATTGCCCAAGTGACCTCTGAGCAGCTGAATGTGGCTTTCACAGGGATTTAGTGCTCTCAAAGGAGGAGATCATCAAACAAAATGTGGTGCACATCTGTAGTTGTTGCACCTCTGAGCTATCCAGTATTTCTTTGCCTTCCTTTTTCCTGTAAGCTGCCAGTACAAAATACCTGAGAAACTCCTGTTTCTGTTAACTGAAGATGTTGCAATGTAGGTAAGAGAGAGTTGATAAGAATAATTACATTTGGTCAGCAAACAACAGAAAATGTACCAACTGTATAGATTGCTGTCGACTTTTCTTGTCCTTAATGAAGTCTCAGGTTCCAAATGTTTTGGGCCAGATACACTATGTATGTTCTAGAATCTTGGTTGGATCTTTCTGGAATTATTCAGGCCATATTGAATGAAATGAAATGCTTAATATGGAGTTTGTCTTTACATCTTTTTTTTTTCCCTCTGTTTTTTTCTGTTCCTTAAAGCTGTGAGCACCTCCTTGACTGAATCAACTCTGAAGAATGTTCCTCAGGTGGTGAATGTTCGAGAACTCAAGTCTGGTGCATTGACTCCAGCAGTGTCTGCAGTGATAGGGTGAGTGCAGCATCCTTCTGGTGGCCTTTGGCAGCACTTGCACTGGAGCACATCTGCCAGTGGGGAGCAGTAGCAGTGTTTTACTGCGTCTGGCTGTGTAACACCTAAAGTGAGTCCATTCAGAGCAGAGTATTGGGTTTGTGGATTGAAAGAAAGAGATAAAGAAAGAAAGATCTTTCCAGGTCATTCAAGGGTTTGCTAATGGCTTGTCCTGAACAAATGACAAGACCAGTATTAACCTCCTTCTCCTTTTTTTTGTGAAATGCATTTATGTGCATCCTCTCCTTTTGGGCTTCAGTGGTTTTACTGCTAATACGAAATTTGGACCTGGTGTCTCTCCAATCACCACCTCTGTTCTACCTCTTTCAGTGAGGGAAGTGCAGCTCTCTGTCACTGAGTGTGGTCTGTGACTTTAGGCTGTCCAGATGTTTTCCTTCTACTTTGTCATCCTTTGCAGACAAAATCTTCTCTGGAGTTATGCCTCTTCTGTCTGTTCCCAGATTCACCCCCTGAGGGAAGGAGAACTGTGCTCTGGCTTTTTTGGAAACTTGTATCAAATGTTTTGACATCAGAATTTTGACTGAAGGGTTGGGTGTCACTAGGGGTCAGTCACTTTGGAACACTACTGAGCTGCAAGGCTCTTCCTCATGAGTAAACTATGAATGTTGACTTCTGGTATTTAACCTTGAATTTGTTACCATTTCTTGTGAATTAGCTCTAACACTTGGCATCCCTGCTCTGCATCCTGCAGACAACAGCTAGCTCAGCTCATTCCAGACATTTCTGTCTTATCACCAGGCTCTGTCACCAGCCTAGGACTAGGCCTTTCCCCTGCCGTTTTAATGACCTTGAAAGTGTCTTTGCTTGAAGTTCCTGCTGTTGCTTAAGACCAGGGCAGGGCATGGCCAGTTCTGGGCTGGGGAGGCTGAAAAGTCTGTGCAATGTTGGGCTTACTGCATGAAGAGGGATAAATTCACTGCATATCTCTGATTATAAGTTCATATGGAGTTGGAAATGCTTTATCCATATAACTGTGAGCTGTTCGTGCAGCTCCTGGAACAACTGCTGTTGTTGCATCACGACTGGCTTTTACACATTTGTGTGTACTCTTCACTGTCAAAGAAAACAGGTGAAATTCCTTTGATGCAGCTTTTCAGAAAGGGAAAAGCCTCACAGTGGTGGTACTCAACTGCTGACCTTGACATCTACTTCATGGTTTCTTTTGCATTTTAATTGTGAAACAGCTTGGACACTTTTTGCTATTTTATTTCTTCTTAAAAGTGATAAACTGGGATGGGAATTACTACATCTTTTGAAAGTCAAATTTTCAGACAGCTCTACCTGGGAACTTTTTGGCTAAAAGTAGTCTTGTGACCAGGAAGAGTTTTCCACCCTCTGTTTCATCAGAACTATGATGAAAAAAGTAGAAAGTACTGGCTGTGCATAGAGAAGGTTGTGAGTGAGCAATATGTAATGAGATTGGTTTTCACTTGAACTGTAGTTAAAGACCTGTCCTACTTTCAAGTAGTTTTAGACTGGCAGTATTGATTGATCTCTCTAATTTATAGAGCACCAGCTAGCTTGATATCTTGGAGGCTTTCTACAGCCTTACTTTATAGCTGACCTCATAAAAATGTACTTTCTAAAAATTCTACCCAAATGAGCAATGCTTGCCAGTCAGATTCAGCACTAAAAAGAAGAGCATTCACCCAGCAAAGTTAATTCACCAGTTTTTGCTACTTCAGACATCCTGGCTCCCTTTTGCTGCCACAGCACACTCTTCGGTTGTTAAGCAGGAATGATTTTTCAGTTGTTATCAGTTGTTCAATGGCCTGTGACTGGGTGTGTTGGTGGTCCCTGTCCATCAACTCATACACAGGATTTTTTTTTTTTTTTTTTTGCACTGAAAACTTTCTCCATAACTGAAGTCAAACCTAGCATTTTCACAGCACTGTCAAGTGATCTTGAGATCAAGTCCCACCCTCTCATGAATTTCACAGACTTACTGTTGTTTTCTTCTTTGTTCAGTATAAGTTTGAAATCTACAGCTGCATCATCCCAACACCAACTTTTCCCAGTGTTAATCTTGAAGTTTTCATTGTTTGCTGTATTTCTGCTTTGGGCAGAGGGCAAATCCAGGCCATGCAATGTAGAGAGGGAGTACTCCTTGCTGGAAGGAAGGACTTTCTAGTAAAGTACAGCTGTTTAAGGCACAAAACCTTGTTCAAGACCAAATGGCCATGCAAAATGTTTCATGCATGTATCCTCTTCCTTTGGAATATGGTAGAAGATAGCTGTGAATTGGCCTGCAGTGACCAAACAGTAAATCCAGCTTGGGAATCCTCGTGCTTTAGAAGGCAGACAACTTTGGATTCCCAAATTTGCTCACAGTCTGGGATTTGCAGCCTCAGCCAGAGATTGTTATTGCCTTAGGGAACTTCTGGTCCATGTCAAGATGGAGAGAACCTGCCTGGGTAAGAAAGCTGGGCTTTGCCACCAGGAGAATGCAATCGCGGTTGAATTTAAGCTTCTGAAATCTTCTGGTATTGTCCAGTGGAGCTTTTGAACCTGGTGGGCCACAGACTTGAGGAGATGCTAAAACTGGTTGGCTGTTCCAAAGTGGCAGTGATTTGGTGTGTTAATGCCCCACGGTGCCAAGGCCAGATGCTGCACCCCATGAGATGCTGCCATTCTGCAGCAATTGTCTGGGGGTTTTTATTTCATGGTCAAAAATACCAAACCTATAATGTAGAATACAGGTCAGTTTTATCATAGTTCTTGCCATGACTTTGTCAATGTTTATAGTGCACTTCAAAGACAGGAAATGCTCCCTCCACCCCCTCCCAACTTGGTCTCCTTACTCAGCATTTCTAAGCATTGCATGTACGTGTCTGGACTCCACATTACAAAGGAAGCTGCTTAAATTTGTTATCCACTAGGCATAAAATTGTAATCCCCTTACCTGCTGATTTTTCATCAGCTCCCTGTAAAATAGAAAAGCCCTGACTCTCTTCAGAGACAAGAGTGTCTGGAGAAGACTTGATCGTTTAAGTCTAGAGGTTTAAACACATTTACAGACTTCCTTTGTTAAATGTGGCTGATTCACTTAAGAGGTTTATTCTCTAATCAGATTTGTTCGTTTGGAGTTGTGTGTGGAATCTTTAATAGCGGCTGTTGTTCAAGGCTTCTGGAAGCTGTGCTTCTTGAGAGGAGAGGAAATCCTCTTTCAGACTAGTTATTAATATAATTGTTTAATTTTTCTTTTTAAGATCATGTGTACCTCACTCTGCAGCCCAGGCAGTCCATCAAGTTTTGGCAACTGTTGCTACAAATCAAGCTAAACAGGTATCTTGATATAAAACCCTTGTGGAACACTCTACCTGGGCGTGCTCAGCAGAGTTCGGGGGTTTAATTTTCATAGCTTGCCCTCCCTTCTTGACAAACCATTTCTGTATCTGTGACCTCAACAGTGTGATGCCAGACATATCTATGTTATGTCTTGCCTTCTCTCACTTCTAAAGACATGCAGCTTTCTAATGGCCCCAGCCTTGCTGCAGTGAGGGTTGCAGCTTCAAGAGAAAAGGAAGCTGTTTTAGGTATATACAACTAAATTTCACACTAAAAGAATAAAACTGATAGGCAACCAAGGGAGAGAGTTCTTTACTTACCCTGTTATTCTACTGAAAACATTGCTTAATGGTTGACAAGCTGCTGGGTTTTATATCTGTGCATCAAAAACCCAGTGCAGCAGTCTTTGTTCTCTGGAATCATTGAGCTGCTGCCCATGGAGTCTTGCTGACCTGTTGAAAAGGTTGAGGACTGACCCTGTATTTAAGTGTCAAGACATAATGGGCCCAAGATTGCAGAGCTCTTCTGAGTGCTTTGACCACCTACTTCGATTTTATTCTTAAGTCACTGCATGATGTTAATAATACCAAACCCATGTCAGAAGGACCTTTATTAATGGACAGACTGCACTGACCTGAAGTGGTGCTGTGTTTTTAGACACCTCTGACAAGCTCCATGAAGGGCCAGACTCCACCTTCCTCTGTGTGTGCACCCTCTCCTATGGCATCTGCAGCTGGTCCAGCATCGTCTGGCAACAAGGTCTTGGGTAAGTTGTCTGTAATGGAGATGGAAATAAGGCCAGGATGTCTCTTGCCACATGTCAGGGTGCACAGTCCAGAGAATGAGGATACTAAGGAAAAAAGATTTGCCTCCACCGAGAGGTTGCTGTGCCAGTCTTGAGGGGGAGAATTTGAAAAGCGATGGTACAGAAGTGCAGGAAAGTGCTTTTCTTTACTCTTTGTGTTTTGTCTGTTCGTGCATCTAGAATTCAATGACACAATTCCTTGTTCAGAGTGGACTCAGGACTTGTAACTCTTATCAGGAAATGCTGAAAGCACATCTTCCACAAGGCTGCTGTGGTTTCATAGCAAATTAAAAGCAGCTCTTTTGTTTTTAAAACACAAAAAGCATGCTGGTTTTAAACCTTTTAAATGTGCTGATTTGATTTTTAGACACACAGCATTATAGAAGTACCTGAACAAGCTTGAAGTGGACTGAGTCCTGTGCAGGATCTATTGAGCATTGAGCTGTAGGACCAACTGCAGAGCCAGTTCAGACACAGTGATCAGTCTCATAGAGCTGGGAAGCTTCTAAAGAAAGCAATGCTCAGTTTACAACTTAACAGGGAAAGAGGAAACATTAGGGGAAGGAAGCAATTGATTTTTAATGTGTTTTAGATAATAATGCTTGCATTGGACATGGTTTTATAAGCCTCTTGCATAAATGTCTGAAATCCGTCTCTGTTGGTCTTTTGCCTTTAATCCGTGGATGTAGGTTGCCTCTTAGCCAGGGGTAAGAAGCAGTAAAAATAGCTAGGAATCATATTTGACTTGGCAAATGCTTCTTAAATTTTGGTTTATTGAAAATGGCAGCTCCTGAATTTGATAGCACTTCCTTTTTATTTGAAATTAATTAAATTACAGACTGTATGTGCAAATTAATCCCTCCTTTTCTGATGGATTTGTTTATTTTTTGTTATTTGTAAATGTATTTTAAAAGTATATTTATCTGTTTTTCTTGTAACTCACAGGACAAGGGACAGTAAAAACAGTTACAGCTGTTTCTTCTACTGTGACATCAGTACAAGCAACAACTTCACAGCTTAACAAAACGTTCTCGTTTTCTTCTACGGGGTCTGTATAAACATTAAGATTTCTTTGTAGTTGACATTAAATATGAGTATTGGCTGTTTACAGCAGGTGTTGCCTACAGGTTGTGCATTACTGTGAAATGGCACCTGCAGATGTTAGACTGGGAGGGCAGGGGTTGTACCAGAGTCCTTTGAAGACCTTGTTTGTGGAAGCCTGAGTGAGATCTGAAGGTCTCTGAGACTTTGACACAACATCATGTTGCTTTGAGATTTTTCTATAACTAATATATATAACTAATCAAGAGCATAACTAATGTGTACTCTTGTAATCAAGAGTATAATTACTGTATAACTAATCAAGAGTAAAAGATGAATGGCTTGCTTTTGGGGTTTATCTACAGGGGACTGTTGAGCAAGTTCCCATGACTTGAAATTATGACTTGATATGTGTACTGATGGTTACACTTGCTGAATTACTTATTTATTTCAATACAGCAGAACAAATTTTGTGTTTTGGCTTGGAAAGTAATCCGTTCATGAAGGTGACAAGAGGGGCCCCAAGCCATCTGGTGATAACTGTTACATAACAGTAACACAAAGCAAGGCAGATGTTATGAACATACAGTTACTCAGAAATCTCTCTTATGGAATGTTATTTGAGGGATGGCAAAAATAATTATTTGATTATATCTTATGTTTAGGGAAGAGGGATAATACCTTAGGAATGATTCTTTGAAATTCTGCATGTTTACTGATCTAACATTCAAGTGAATTTCTCTATGAAGTGGCAACATGAAGAATTTCAGAACACACACACACTTTCAAATGGCTGGTTTCTTTCAGTCTTACCCGTTTCTCTGCATGTTTGTTAAGTGGATGCTACCCAAATGCCTTGCTGAGTTCTTCAGAGGGCTAAAAGAGTCCTTTTGAATGATGGAAATTCAGATTGAAAAAGCAAACAACCCTTCCTTTGTCCCATGTGCAGTGCCTCAGTGTGCAAACCATATGCTAAATACAGTGCTGTTGTCAGTGATGTCTTAGTCCCATGGCCTGACTTCTGTATCAGCAGCTGGTCTTTGAGAATCAGAGAAAGCTTAAAAAGCCTCAGGGAATGAAGATCTCTGCAAGACTCATAATGAAAGATCACAGTAGTTTTGCAAGACAAAATAATTTTAGTGTAAAGTAGTCGTGATAACTTTTCATTTCTGTCTCGCTGTGAGTGATCTCCTTTTTGGTGGATGGTTGTATTCAGTTATTCCCTTCTGTACATGCACTGACTCTTCCCTTTTAGCTCTTTTAAACTCTAGATGCCTCTGTGGTTTTTCCTCAGTCTCCCCAAATCCGTCAGGTTTTGGTGCATGGTGTTCAGTGGAAAAGCTACATGGGGAAGAAATACACAGCAGAAAGGAAAGAGCATGGGAGGGTGAGGGGTGGTCAAAAGAACTTTGAACTCTGACTCTCTTTAACCCTCTAGAAGCCTTTTCAGAGAGGAAACAAATGGAGCACTCTGTGTGTGTGTGTGTGCTTTTCTCTTCCTGTTTAGACCTTGGAGAAACTCTGCCTGTGTGCCTGGCTTTGTGCAAGTCTATACTGGTAATCTGAGTTTCAGAGTTGTGCTCATCATATGGTTGGAAGTTTCAACACTTTGAGCTAAGTCATTCTTTCCTTTTCTCCTCTTTCCTCCTAGGTCTGTATTTAATTTTAGTGGTGTCACATCAGCTGCTTCATCACAGACGCCGCCCAGCCTTGTTCCCTCACAAGGTTAGTTTGGGAGAGTGTGCAAATAGCATCTCTTCCCTTCTAAGAGAATGTTTACTCTTCCTAATTCATGTGGTTCTTGTTCTGTGTTGCAGTTCTATTACTAAAATTGCAATAATATTTCATACATATGCTGGCTTCTGCCCTGTAATACACAGAAATCTGGGCCACTCGCCTTTCAATTAAGAGCGAGCAAAATATTTGTTGCCAAGAACATTTAGGAGGCACTTATTTATGAAAAGGGTGGCATTTGTAGTCATTTCCTCAGCTGTCTTCAATCTGTAGATTTAAAGTTGCTGAGATGGACTGACACAGAACTGTCATCCAGTGAGCATTTAGTAATCAGAGAGAAATGCTTGGAATGGCTTTGTGTTGCTTCTAAAATTGAAGTGACAATAGTGGCTGCCTTTCCATGTCATAGGTAGATCTTATTTGTCCAGTCTGGTAAAAGGGAACTGATAAAATCTGCTTTGTAATAGTTTTGAAGCTTTCTGCCTTTAATTTCAGTCTTGCAGATGAGGTCATACGGTCAAAAAATTTGCTCCCAATGTAATTGGTTCCTCTGATAAAAGATATCACATCTTCATACAAAATTTGGCTTGTTTTTATCCTTAGACCACCACAGCCACAGTAATGCTACTGATACTCTTGATGTTAAACAGAGGGAATCAACTGGGCTTAAAATTTGAAGATTAACATAAAAGCTTAGGTAAATAACACAGATAAAGCAAGAGTGGGAGGTGCAGGGGACAGACTTGTAAACCACAGTACTGTGTGAGAGCTTCAGACTGCTCTGTGAAGTGGTAGGAGCACCTTTGTAGCTGGTGATGGAAGAACTACAGAATGTAATTTGAGGGCCTCAGGAGAAAAAAAGCTGCATTATTGAGTGTCAATTACTTAAATATACTTAATATAGGGGAAAACACAAGGATAATACCAGCTCTGCTAAGAAGCTTTTGCTCTTTGTTGTTTGATCTCCATGCAGATTTCCTATATTTGTCCAAACACCAGTGCTGTTTTCAAGTCAGAATTTGTGTTTGATGCTCACAAATGAAATGACAGTACATTAAATAAAACTAGCCCAGGCTCCCTTAAAACTTCAGCAGTTTCACACTCTTGGACAGGGTATATGTTAGAAGTGGAGCTGCTTTGGCAGTTAAATTTGAGAGTTTTTCTCTAGTTTTTCAAAGCTGAAAACAGGCTGTATAGAAACTATTTGGTGGTCTATAAATAGCTGAATTTGTAAAGAAAGATTTTATTTTGTAGAAGACTCTTCAAGTGTCAGAAAGTATTTTTATGACCTAAACTATTTTGAGCCATTGGTTTAAAAAGAAAGTGCTGTAGTAAATGTCAGGAATATTTTTACCTGAACCAAGTAAGAAGGGGTGAAAGTGGTGTCAATAGAAAATTATCTGTAATAGCCAGGTCTTTTATGTTTTTATCAAACCTCTGAAAAAGAAATAGGAGCCAAAGGCTGGAGTTGTCTGTACTTAAAGAGAAGGATGGTTAAGTGGAGGCTATGATGTGACAGTAACAGTGTTTGTCACTGCCACCCTGGCCATAAAGGCTTCAGGTGTCACTGTTGTGTCCTGAATGGATGTGAAGGTTGCAGTTACCTGATGGACAGAGGCTTTATAGTTCTGAGTCAAGAGCACTGACAGTCTGTGAAGCACTAAAACAGACCATTATTCTAAGAATGATAAATGAGCTTTGCATACCCTAACTCCATTTGTTACCTCTGTCTCTCTCACTGACAGCCCCTGCAAAAGAGTCTGCCCAGCCAGATTCATTTCTGTTTGCTGGGAGTTCCAAACTTGGAACAATTCCTGAGGCTTCCTTTGCTTTTGGGTCCCACAAGTCAGCAAGTGCTCCAGGAGGTGTAGTCGGAGGTAGCTCCTCAGCGGATGGCACCCAGTCAAGCAAAGCTGCTGCACCATCATCTTCTGCTCCCCCCACCACCTCTGGCAAGTTGGATGTTGCTCCATCCAAACCAGGAGATCACTTGTTTCAGGGCAATCTAGCTGGGGAAACTCTTGGGAGCTTCTCAGGACTACGGGTTGGTCAAGTAGATGATAATGCCAAGACCACCACTAAAGCACCATCTACCAGTGTTGCAGGAACACAGTCAACTAAAGTGTCTACAATACCTTCTGGGTTTAATTTTGCTACTCCCCTGGCATTAGGAAAAGCTGGAGAAGCTGCTTCAACATCAGTCACGTCAGCTGGCACAGCATCCCTGTCCATCAGCACTAGTGCCACAGGCAGTCTCTTTGGCAATGTCCAGTTAACCAGCACAGGGTCTTCTGGAGTGTTTAATCTTGGAGGCTCTGGTGGCAACAAACCCCCCTTTTCATTTGGTATTCAGCAAACAAACAATATGACCACATCCACCCCTTCTACTCTCCCTGCTTCAACATCCCTCTCATTTGGAGGTTTCTCAAGTTCATCACAAACTGCTGTCCCTGCTGCAACTTCCAGTAAGTCTGCAGGGGATGCCAAATTACCACCTGGGTCAGAAAAACCATCTGAAAATGAAGCTGTAGCAGCTGGATCTTCACCTCCAGTGCCCCAACCTCAGGCACAGCTCTCAGAGCCACTTAAAGAACCCACCTTACCCCAGGCCACAGCCGGGGATGCCATCCCGGAGGGCTCTGGGACCACAGTGGCACCACCTCCCCCTGACCCTGTGGCTGCTCCCACCTCCACCAGCGATCTGAAGGCCCAGGTGCCTCCTGCTGTCTCCACAGTCACCCCACCAGATCAGAATGTCTCAGCAACAACCTCCACAGCAAGTGTTGCCTCTGCTGCAGAAGCCACAGGTGCTCTGGCTGCTACCTCTGTTGTTACTACAGGTGTGCAGAGTCCAGCTGTTGCTGCCTCTGTGTTTGCCCCCACTTCTGCAGGCTCCTCGGTGTTCTCTCAGCCACCAAGTTCCAGCTCTTCTGGCTCAGCGTTTACCCAGCCTGCTGGGGAAACAGCTGCCACTCCTTCCACACCACCCGTTTTTGGACAGCTCCCAGCAGGTACCACAGCATCCTCTCCATTTGGGCAGCTCACCACCAGCACTCTGTCCACAGCCACCGCCACCACCCAGGCTGCCACCTCAGGCTTTGGTACTTCTGCTTTTGGCACCACCACGACGGGGGGCTTTGGCCAGCCAGCCTTTGGGCAAGCACCAATCTTTGGGCAACCTGCAAGCAGTTCTTCAAGTGGCTTTACCTTCAGCCAGTCTGGGTTTGGGACAATGCCAGCCTTTGGCCAGCCAGCAGCTTCCACAGCAGCCTCAAGCAGTGGGAATGTGTTTGGAGCCCCGGCCAGCACCAACAGCGCCAGCTCCTTCTCCTTTGGCCAGCCAGCCAGCACCGGGGGGGTGCTCTTTGGGCAGAGCAGCCCTCCCGTGTTTGGGCAGAGCACTGGCTTTGGGCAAGGGGCATCCGTGTTCGGTGGCACCGCTGCTGTCACCACCACCACGTCCTCTGCTGGATTCAGCTTCTGCCAGGCCTCAGGTAAGAGCAGAGCACTGTCCCAGTGGCACTGTGTTGCTTAGAGTGTATCACTGGGGAAAGCAGGATGGGATTAATGCCTTTTTTTCCCCTACGGCACCTGATGGTTTTCACTTTTTTGGTTTGGTTTTGTTTTGTTTTCTATTAGTAAGAACAAGAGCTGCAGCATATGTGAGAAGCAGACTAATGCTGCAGACCAAAGAAGCTTTTGCTCTGCTTCACTATTCATCAGCAGGCCTCTGAATATAGCCTTGTCATCCAATCCTGCCTTCATTTTATACTTACAAGTCTACCTTGATTTAATTTTCCATTACATGTTGTCCTGCCTGTTGCACAGTAACTGAAAGTGTTGTAAATGGTTGCACCAAGGGGGCAGAGCAGCTCTGAGACCATAACCAAGGCAATGAATAAATACAGATGCAGCACTTCCTTCAGTGGCCTGCACTGAACACATGCAACAGTGGCTGTACAGCCAGGTGTAATACCATGTCATCAGCTAGGATGGCCAAAAATAATTTAAACCCTCAAAGTGATGGATTTGCAGGGAATAAGCTGTGAAATCTGCTTTTGCATTTGGAAACGTCTCAAAATTAAATATGGCAGTAACATGAGCATCAGCTACCTGTCCACACAGTTAAATTGGATTCTTGCACAGACCAAACCTTCTTGGTCAGTCCCTTTTTGTTCTCCACATGCTCAGTATATTGCTGGGGTTTTTCCAAAGGTTTCTTTGTACAATCTTCAGAGAGCTCCCAGGGCAAAGTGACAAGTACATAGTAATAATAGAGAGCATGTATTTCCAAGGAAGAAAAACTAATTAGGTTCAGTTAATTAAAAATGATGGCACTGCAGGCAACTGCTTGCTCATTTTAACTACAGTAGCAGAGAATAGTTAAATTGGGGGAAGTGAACTCTGCTCGAGAAAGGTGTACCTAATTATAGAGATGCAAGTTTTATTACAAAAGGCACATTTAAGTGAACTGGGAAATGGAAAGGGGAGTTCTTTTTTTAATCAAAACATTTCATTATCTTTAACAGGAGTCCTCAGGTAACAAAGCTCAGATTCTCTTTACACAAGGGCAATCAGAATGCTCTAGTGCTTGTGCACAACTTGCAGTATTATTGTAGCCATGTTAACCAAAATCCAATTCTCTTAGTGTTAGCAACAATCCCACAAGTGAAACAGCTTTCTGTTGTCTGTTTTTAAGTTGGCCAAAGAGAGAATGAGAATGACTTTCAAATAAACTTTCAGTGTCATTTATTATTTGTGTGTTGGCGCATGCTTTGTGTTTGTCCGGCCTAAATATGTTTGGTAACATCATTCATGTCCCTGTGTTTTGGCATGGAAGACCTGTCCTTTCCCTGTCCTGGTCTAGTGTCACCTCCCTGAATGTCTTACACTCTAGTAATAGTTCTGGTGGTTAGTTTTTCTTTTTTCTCTTAGGTTTTGGTTCTAGTAACACAGGTTCTGTGTTTGGGCAAGCAGCAAATACTGGAGGCACTGTCTTTGGCCAGGCAAGTATTTATGGCTTTTTGTAGAAACAAAGGGCTGTTAAGTGTGGGGGACTTGGTCAGGGTTCCCTATTTCTGATAGATTTTTTAAAAATGCAATTTGATGTTTTGAATAAAATGTGTCCAGTCTGTACTGGAGATATTTGCTGTTGTGATGAGCACCAAAGCAGCATCTGCATGAATACTCCAGGGGGTGTGGAAACACAAACATTTTATCACATGTAAGATAAGATAGATGCAGTAAGTCTCCTGCCTTGATTCCATGCTAAGTGGAAAGTAGGGCAAGTGTAGGGCAAATCTCAAAGGCATTATTCTGTGCTGTGGACAAGATTTAAGACAGACTTAAATAAAATTTCATGGCATTCCATTTTGGAAGGTGATTACTGGCTGGTTTGTCAGCCCCTTCAGACATCCAGAGAAATAGCCCAGGCAAAGCAGCCTTGAGGGAACACGTGCTGCTTTGACTTTGCTTAAATCCCTTTTTTGTCCTTTTTGTGTTCTAGCAGCCATCTTCTTCCAGTGCAGGCTTGTTTGGAACTGGAAGTGGTGGGAGAGGTGGAGGCTTCTTCAGTGGTTTGGGAGGAAAGCCAAGTCAGGATGCAGCCAATAAGAATCCCTTCAGTTCCTCCAGTGGAGGATTTGGATCCTCAGCTTCCCATAGTAAGTGAACAAAACAAGAATATAAAATGTGCTGTGATTTCTTTCTGCTTTTGTGATCCCATCTGATTTTCTGCTGCTAATTGTTTTTGAATATATTCTGTGTTAATATGAAAGGCTTTGAGAGGGCAACCAGAGTACGTGTTATGTGTAATCCAGAATTCTTCTTCCAGGTTTATGGAAAACAAGTAGGGAATCCATTGAAACAAACAAGCAGATGCAAGAAGTGTGAATAATATCTATATTCTGCAAAGAATTCTTGCCCAAGTCCTCCCTTAAAATGGAACACTCTAAATTCTTGTCATTGAGTTTCTGCCTCCAGCTTGGTTGGGAGTTAGAAAGCTTTGATCATCTCTCGTTGCCCTAAGACTGTAAAAATTGCTAAGAATCAATATGTGAGGGATAGAATTTTTGTTACCCTCTGCCTAAAAATTAATATCTTTATGCAGCACATGCAGCATACTTCATCAAAATTTGCTGTGACATATGGATAGGTAGAAAGCACAAAGAAGGGGAAGCAGTGGCTAAGCATGGAAGTCAGGAAACAAAGGAAATCTGTAAAATTAATGCTGCAAGTGGTTAGAAGTAGCACTTCAAGCCTTCAGAGAGAAAATCCATTTATTTTATTACATCTTTAATGATCCACTGGGATTAATGTCTGAGGTCAGTTTTCTAACCTTGCTAATTTAATCATTTAATGCAGTTCTGGGTTTTGTGATGAAACAAAACAGATGGTTCACCAGAGAAAAGCTTTGGTTGTTCTGTGTCCTGCCTCTAGATGCAAAAACTCCCCCGTAGGCTTATGAAGGGTGAAAAAATGAGTTATTTCTCAGTAAGGCTGGAAAAGTTTGGCTTCTACTTTAAGGTCCTGTTAGATAATCTTGTGTAGAAATACTGAGCATTGCCAAAACAGCTGAGAATCTTTAATTTGTGGTTTGCTGATATTTGTGTTGTCTTGAGAGACTGATTGTAGCTGCTGGCAATTTCTCACTTGAGGAATTGTCTTTTACTGACGGGGCACAGGATGCATCTAAACAAATCATCCCTCCTGGTGATTTACTAGATTGCAGCAATAAAGGGTTGTTAGTGGTCCATCAGATCCAGAATGGATCTTGGTGGAACTACAAAGTCCTGTAGGAATAAGGGAAAACTTGGCTCCTCCCTGTGTTGTTTTCAGTGTGATGTTGAGTGTGTGCTTGGGGGCTGGGGAAAGAGAAGTCATTTTCCTTTCTCCTGCTTCAGCTAATGAAGTGCAGTGTAGAACAGTGTCTGCTATGAGTATTGGCTGTTTATAAATATTCTTCATCTCCCCAGATTCTTCGAGCTTATTTGGAAACAGCGGAGCAAAGACTTTTGGATTTGGCAGCTCCTCCTTTGGAGAGCAGAAGCCTACAGGCACTTTCAGCTCTGGTGGTGGAAGTGTGGCCTCCCAAGGCTTTGGGTTCTCCAGTCCAAACAAAGCAGGTACTTTGGGAATCCACCCACTGGGACAACCCACACTGTCTGGGAGATATTTGCTGTTCTGCCACTTAGCTGTCCACAGCCTGGACTTGGTGCACAGACGAGAATTGTTTCTGAACAATGACTAAAAAATAACTAATGGCTGGGTGAATAGAGCTTTAACTGGTGGGTCCAAGGCAGAATGTTACTCTTTCTTGTGCAGCATTCAGTAATCTACGTGCTCAGGTGTTCATTTCAAAAATTCCCATTGCAATGTAAAAGCTGAGAGCTGTGTAATTTAGTTCTGGTCTTATGTTCTGTACAATCAAGAGTACAGAACATGGAACTGAATACATTTTTCCTATTTTAGATACTTCCTTGGAATTTTATCTTACAAACTTCACTCTGGGTTTTGTAAACTCTTTTACCCTCTTTTCGCTTCTTAGTGGAAAAAGGAAAGTGAAACATGTTAATATGCATTGCAAAAGTGAGTGTTTGCCAAGCAAAGCTTCAGCCCCTGGGATAAATGTTCTTAACTTCCTAGAGATAGAGGTAACAAAATATCTGATCTGTGTTTAAATAATTCAGGGCTAGCGTTTATTTTTTTCCAGACCTTTTGTGTTTACAGCCAAACAGTATCCATTACCGTGGCATGGACTGGAATTTCACCCTGGGTATTAAAATGTGCAGTGGTGTCCCATCCTCATCCCTAGTCAAATAAAAGAGCAGGTGTCCTTCTCATTCCACAGTGTCAATTAGAAACGGGCCAATACTATCAGCAGATGAACATAGAATAAAATAATCTGGGTAGAAATCCATTCAGAGCTGCAGGAGGCAACTAAACCCTGAACAGAAATTGCCAAGAGCAGAGATAAGTTCTTGATTCCCTGCAGGCAGTTCCACTGACCTGGCATTTAATCCTTCCATTTTAGTTTCCACCACTTAAACCAGAATTAGATCATCCTCTACCTCCCAAATCTTCATCACTGAAGCACCTAAAACCCAAGCTTGCATCTGCTCTCTGATCTTAAGAGATGGGGAAGTCTTGCCAGTTGCAGTTTTCTTTCATGCATTCAGGCACTTCTTATCCATATCTTTTGCAATAAAACACCCTGCAGACTGGAATTAGTTCTACAAATGCTTTGGTGCCCATATGATAAGATGAACAGCCCCATTATCTACTTGGAAATCTGCTCTTTGTTTTCTCTCTCTGCGTTATCGTTTATGTGATGTTCTTGTCCCCTTTTTTGCCTCTGTTTTGCTCAGGTGGCTTCGGTGCTGCTCCAGTGTTTGGCAGCCCTCCCACTTTTGGGGGATCCCCTGGGTTTGGAGGGGTGCCAGCATTCGGTTCAGCCCCAACCTTTTCAAGCCCTCTGGGCTCAACGGGAGGCAAAGTGTTCGGCGAGGGGACAGCAGCAGCCAGCGCTGGAGGATTTGGGTAAGCCAGGGAAAACAACCTTCCTGCATGACAAGATTGTGCTTGGTTACTTCTGCTTTAGCATAAAGAATCTATTCAGTCATTGATTGGTCAGCTCAAAGTGTCCTTGGTTTGTTTGTTTAAAAGGAAAAAACAATTAAGGTGTAAAACTAAAACTTGCACCCCAGAGGAAATACTGAGTGTGACCATTTTAATGCTGATACTCCTGTGTTGAATCTTTAGCTTTAGGGATGTTTCCTGTGTGAGGAAATGCAGGGATATTTTCTCTGTGTGCATTTAATGAGTGCAAATCTAGGACTCTGTCCAGACACTTTATCTTCTGGTTACATGTGGGCTAATGAGAATTTGGGCTGTTCTCTCACCTGTGGGATGAGGCACTTGTAACAGCCTATGTTCCCAGAGCACTTTATGTTTATCCCTCATTGATTGTTTTCACTTGTTCCTGTACCCCCTAAGCCTGTGCTTGGCACTAGAGCAGACAGCACATTATTCCTTGCTTTGTTCAGCAAATACAAAATTCTAAACCTTGCCAAGCAGCTTCTGCAGTAGGCAGCAAATGCAGTTCTTCAGCACTGTGCTAGCAGCCAGCAGCACTCCTTCATGTCCTGCAGTTACAGTCAGACTGGACAGAACCAATTCAAAAGAGAGAAACTCCCAGTGAGGAGAGGAAACCGGATGTCTTCCCAATCTTGATGTTTATATATTTCACAAGTGTTGGTCTCTTTGTCTGCTTTCAGGAGGAACTGCCTTTATGTAAGGCACAGGGGGACATCCACAAGTGTGACTTGTTAATTCTCTGTGAGGTGTGGGCAGGTACCCCTGAGCTGGGGGAGGCTTCAGCCAGGTGGTCCTGCTGTCCACAATGTGCAGCAAATGGAGGAGTCCCTTTGGAAAAGGTGAAAATACAGGCAGCTTAATTAAATCTCCACAAACAAGGATGTGTTTGTAGGGATGACGTAGCTTAAATCAACTGGTAGTTTGTTCAGTTCCAACATCAGCCATTGTGCTGCAGGATTTTGTACTGAGACTGGATGTGCTCTGTGTCAACATGGAGAGCTTAAAGATAAAATGGGATTCAGAACAAGCAGCATGTTGATAGAAAAGAGGTCTTGCATAAGCAGTCTGCAGACTCAAGAAAGATAATTCAGCAACTTAACTTGTGGGAAGCTTTGACAGTTTTTTCTCTACTAGAAAGGTATGGACTCGGTCTGATATTTTCAGAGTTCCCTGAGGATGTTGATTTTTAAAACTTAAAAAGAGTGTGCAGAATTCCCAGGCAGCTTTACAAAAATCCAAATCTCACCACAAAATGTTGAGCAATAGTTTAATTCTGCAGTATAATGCAGCATCTGTGCAGGACTTCCTTTCTGCCTTTCTCTTGAAGTGAAACTTTAAAAATCCCAATTCCAAAGAAGTCACTTGCAAGTACATGGTATTGTATTAGCTCCAAGTTCCTGAGAATACTCTGCTGACTTAAATACTTGTGATTCATACTGCTTCAATTCTGAAAAATCTGCATCACTCAATAAATGACTGTCAGCAGTAGAAACCACTACACTTCTTCAGAGCCTGCAGTTCCAACTGTTGGTGGGCAAATAATGTTTTGCTTTTATAAACTAACCTCAAGTGCATCTCAATTGTGCTTTGCACAGCAGCTTTAAAAAAGACCTGGAAATCTCGGCAAGATAGAGATTAACTTGTTGGATTAAACTGTTACCAGGCAATGACTACATGTCATGTCTTTTATATGTCTGCAAAAAAATCTGTCCATATTAAGATGTTCCATACTTACACTGTGTGCAGCCCTTCCAACAGGCCTCTTCTGGTTGCAGCTGAAAGGAGCAGTTTGAACCACAAGTTTTCTTGTCACTATTTTCACCTTCTCTTCCCTACACCAGACAGGATTTGCGTGTCGTGGCATGCTCCTGAGAAGATGGAGCACTCTAAAACCTCTTGTTCTAAACACATCACCCAATCTTGCCTCTTTTTAAAAAGAGCTAAAGAACCTGTTCTGCTTTTCCTGAGAAGAGCACATTTGTGGTTCTGAGCTGGTGCTGCCTGTGAGTTACAGGCGTGAGGAGCCAAAGCAGGGCCAGAGATGCAAAGTCACCAAACTGCCCCTGGTATCTGCTGCTGTCTGTGGAAGCATTGTGCACATGTGGCAGTGTCTGGGAGAGGAGAGGTGATGTCCTTTACCAGGTGAATTGCTTGTCACACTGCTACCAGGGCTGTCTTTTATCTGGCGAGATAGCTTTTGATGTGGGTTTGTGTTTTGGGTTTTTAAAAGTCTCCTAGATGTGGATGGATGGAGAGGTAGGTTAATGTGCTGTCAGGTCGTATTTTAAGTGAGAAATGACAGGAGCTTGTGTGAGGCACAGCCTTGCAGAGCTGGCACACTGTGACTTGTCCAGCTCTGCTCAGGCTGCTGCTGGGTTTTAGGATTGTTGTGCACTTGCAGAGCTTTGTCATTTGGAAATCTTGTGTCTGCCTTTTGTCCAGTTTGAGTTAAACTTGGAGGTCATTTTTTGAGAGCATTTCTTACATTCAGAATGGGGAGAAGTGTAGAGGGGGCACAGAAACATATTGCATGTCATGGTCTTATTTGTTGTGTCACACTGAGAGCTCTGTGCTGCCTGGTTGGACAGAGTGGGTGGAGAAAGACACATTTCCATATATAAAAGTGTTTCTTATTTCAGTCCCCAAAAGCAATTAGGAAGTGATTAGTTAGAGGTGGTGGGGAGAAGTGCCAGGTAGGTGCAGATCTTCAGGGAAGCACTGGAACCTTGTGTGGTTCAAAATGGGCTGGGGAGAGAAAGGAATTGAGAAATTGGCTGATGGTTACGTGGGCAGTGGGGAAGGTACCCCCTGAAATTTGGGAATCTCGGTTCTGTATCTGGGCCCTGCTTTGTGCTCTGGCTTCGAGCAACTCACACCAATTTGCTGCCCTGTTTGTGAAATGAAATGATGCTGTGCTTTGGGTGAAAACCACACACAGGGGGGAGTTAAAATGTTCCATTTGACAGCTGGAGTTGGTATTTCCAGGCACTTGAAAACATACCCTGTGTAAGCACGAACATATCTGCCTTCCTGCCCAGCATGTGTCAAGAATGGGAGCTGAACAGACCTTTCTATGTACAATAGTCTCTCCCAAACCAGGAAATCTCTTTCCAAAATGAACAATTACTCATATCAGCTGATCTCACCTTTTGATGTATCCTCGTGTAAGGAGTGCACAATTATTATGGGTATCAGGACAAACGTCCAGTAAGTGAGATGTTTGCAAACTCAGAATTTCTCTTCAAAACCTGCAGGTTTGGTGGTACCAGTAACAACACAGCGTCGTTTGGCACCTTGGCAAACCAAAACACCCCCACGTTTGGCTCCCTGTCCCAGCAGGGCACCGGCTTCGGCACACAAAGCAGTGGATTCTCAGCTTTTGGGACAGGTGGAGGAGGTAGGAGAGGCTAAAATACCACCCTAACAGCCCCCATATCTCTGGTTTTCCCTGGAAATTGGGAATTCAGCTCTCTGCCAAAAATCTGCCTGGTGCTGGTGCTGCTGTAGGGAAGGCACTGTGTCCAGGAGAATTTAGGTGCAGGGTGGGGGGTAGCACCTTCTCAGCCTTCAGCTCCTGATTCCATCACTGATCTGCTGTGTGCAGTGTCAGCACATAACTCTCCTCTGCACATGTCCTCAGATTATTGCTTTTCACCCCTTTCTGTGGAGTTGCTCTTTCTCCTCAAGGGCAAATAGAGAGAAATAAGGAACCTCTCTTCAGTACCACGTGCTTGGGTATCTGTGGTGTGAGTACTTCGTGTCAGAGGAATATGCACTGCAAAATCGAGCTGGAGCACCAACAGCCAAATGTTTTTTCTGCTGCAATTCAGTGAAGCCACAGTGATTTAGCCAGGGCTCAGAGCAGAGCCCGAGCAAGGCTGGGTCCCTGGTGGCTGTCTGACACCAGGGGCTTGCATTGAGCACAAACCACCTCCAGAAAGCAGCTCAGAGAGAGAAGAACAAACCAGGCACATTGTCTGCAGGGCTTCTAATGAATGACCTGGCTGATGAGCAGTGAAAGCCAAGCCCTCTTAGGAGCCAGGCAAGTCACTTCTCTTCTCGATGGAGATTTGACTTCCATTGTTTGCCCATCACTTTTTTCCCTGGCCTAAGGCAGCAGAGAAGTATTTTTCAAGCTCTGTGTGGGAGGGGGCATTTACTACAAATCCTATGCATTCATTTTCCCCTTTACCAACTATTTTTCTGTCTTGCTTTTCTTTCAGGGTTTGGTTTTGGATCACCTAACACGTAAGTACCATTTTGTATCTTAACTCTTCATTAAAAGTACAAATCGAATCAGAATAAAGAGTGGAATGGTTTATAAGAACAAACTCTGAAAATAGCATTTAAATACTAGTTGTGATTTCCATTTTGCTGGTACTGCAGAGCTCCAAGTCAGGCTCTGGATGTGTGCTTTCCAGTGAGGTTTATCTGTCTCTTAAGAGAGAATTTCCACTTGGATCATGCTCCTTCTGCACCTCTCAGGGACATGATGTATGTGCTCAAGCTGTGTGTGTGAATCAGGAGTCTGCTCCATTTATCAGGTTGAAACAAGGAAAGAAATAAATTGGTACTTTTGTAGCTGAAGTGAGATGATGATTTACAGTTAAAGGTTAACTCTGTCATCTGCTCTGCCTCTGCCTGGCTGGATCTCTTCCAGCAAGTTTCTTAAACTTTGTTTCCCTGTCAAATAGAGAGAGCGTGGATCTCTGCAGATGGCAGGCTCTAGAATAAGCACAATTATATCTAGTCAGTGTGTGTTGCTGCAGGCTCAGGTAAAGGAGGCTGGAAATACTCGTGAGTTCTCATAAAAAGCTTCTGGTACTAGGGAGACTGGAGGTTTGGTTGAGAGATCTGCTGAATTAATGCTGCCTGAGGGAGGCTCTAGCACTCATTGCTGTGGTTTTCTTTTTATCTTGCTCCACAGATCTTCCTCTGGATTTAGTGGATGGAGAAGCTAGGAACATCCTGAACCCTTCCTGTAGCTCCTGCATTCATGAGTCACCCACATGATCGATACCCAACCAGCTTTTCTTCTAAATATGAGTTCTCAGACTTTTTTTTTAAGAAAAAGATTTTGCTTATTTTTATGCAATACTTGTTCTTGCTCTATACTAAACTATTTTATCTGGCTGGATGTTTTTTGTGGTGGAAGGATTTATCTCCCTGCATCAAGAGGAGATGGGTGTATGCTGGGCTTACCAGCTCTGTGCTGGGCTCAGCTTTCTCTTGTCCACCCCTTGCCTACACAAGGGAGTGGCTCCAGTTGGTTCCTGACATAAACCAGCACATTTTTCATTAATAGAATGCCTGATTATCCCAGGCTCTGAAGAAGGGGCTGAGGTTTGCCCTGCTAATTTTAAGTCTAGGATTGGGCACATGCTTATCTCAGTGAAGCGCTAAAACTGAGTCATGTGTGAGCCAGAGGCTTAGTGGAGAAATAGGAAATTATCTGGGAAGAAGCTGGCAGTGTGCAGAGCACGTTCCCATGGCAGTAACATTCAGCAAAGAGGTGGGAAGTAAAAGCTTTCCTATTTTTACCTTTCTGTAAATCTTACAGAACTCAAAAAATGGAACTCAGGTTCTGGGGAAAACTTCTGGCCCTGGAAGCAGACACGTGACCTCCATCCAGAGGCATTAGTGATTTTGCTTTTTTTGGCTTTGGCTTTTGGATTCTACTGTTGGATATGTTTTTTCTTTTTTTCTGACAGGGATGAGATTGTGCTTTTTCCCTGTAGCTTTTGGCTTTAGTCGATATCGTTTGTGAAATTCTCATGTGTTTATACTTCAACATACTAAACAAATGTTTTAAAGAATGCCCCAAAGGCCTTCTGGCCAAACACTTCTTCTGTTTGATGCAGCTGACCTCCATGAAACCTCCAAATGATGTAATCAGGTTTTGTTGCTCTGTGAATAACACATTTGAAATAGCAGCTCGTGTGTTAGCTGAGTACAGGCAGATTGGATGGGCTTTCCTTCTTGGTCCTTTTAGGATGTTTTGAGAAATTCTGCTTTTTCTGTTTTCACTAGAAACATTGATGTTTCTTTTTGTCCTTTTTTTTTTTACCATCACATGATACGATGACAGGTGCCATTTTCTGGTTTGGCAGGCATGGGATCATTTTTGGGAATTGTATATAATTGATAACTTCTTGTTTTCATATCCATTATAAACTACTTATATTTGTCAACAGTTCCTGAAGAAAGTGCTTTTTTCAAGTCAGCCTAAAAAATATTTTCCTAACTCCTGTCCTACCTGTCTCTGCACTTGGGAATGATGTTAGGTAGGTTTCCTTTAAAAATGAAGAAATGTGGGAAATTCAGTGTACAAGGAGGGCTTGGTTTTAGCTGTGAAGAGGTTTTGCAAAGCCATGGGCCCCAATGCTTTTCCATATGCCCTGGATTTCTGGACCCTGGTGTGCATTGGGTCATGCTAGAGGCAGCACTCTTGGGGTTTGGGTGTAACCTCCCAGTCTCCTCCCATGGAGAGTTCTGGTGATCCAGGGACCACAGCACTGGGACAGAGGAGAGAGTACTCCCAAACTGGCTGGTTTGGAGGTGAAGAAAAGCTGAAGATGGATTGAAGTGTGCCCCTCCCAGTGTGTTCTCCTTGACAAGACATTTCTTAGGGCCTGGAGGTGAAACTGCTGTTCTGCTTTCCTTCCTCTTTATAAATAGCAGCTGGCCCAAACCATTGACCTTAAATTCTTTGCATTAATCTCCCCTCACTGTGGCATGTGACACCTCCTTGGAGCCCATATCAGCTGTGCTCCCCCAGATAGCTCAGAAGCCTCTTGCTATGGAGAAGATTGGCTTGGTAAGAATGTGGTGTTGGCACACCGAGCCATTTAAAGTTCCTCTTTTGGAATGATGGGAGCAGTTGGGGGTGTCCCTGCTCTGCTGCTTGGTACCTGTTTAACTCCTGGCAAGTGCAGTGCCTTTAGAATTACCCCAGACCCTGACTGAACAGACATTTTCTTGCAGTGCTTCTCAGATCCTGGCTGAAACAGCCCAACCCCCTGAACTATCTGCCCTTGAGAAACAGGTGCTGCTCCCTGTTTCCATAGTAGCTGCTGGAGGAGCTGAGCAGTGCAGAGGCTGATCGTGACCACAAGCCCACAGGAATATGCACAAAACCCAGCAGCACTGGCTTTGGAAAATCTGCATTCTCATTAGATGACTCAAGGACTTGGCAAGTGCGTGTGGCAGTGGCTTGGTGGCTGCCAGAAGCTGTCACGGGCTGTGTCACCTGTGCTAAGTGACCTCTGATCATGAGGCCTCTGTCCAGTGCTCTGTGGGGGGACATCCACCCAAGAGTAAAGCTGCTCATGCAGAAACCCCCAGTCTTGGCAGTCCTGGGGAAGAATTCAAGGACTAACCAGGCTTGGAGTCTCATTCAGTAGTTTGTCCATGCTGGTTAATCCTTGGATAACCAACAGCCCTCGCTCCTCTGTTCTGGAGGAGCTTTGCCTGTGCTAAGGTGGCTGTGCCTCTTTTTCCCTGCTGTTTCAGTAGGAGCAGAAATCTTCCAAGGCTTTTATCAAGGGCAAGGTCTTAATTATTTCTAATGAAAGCACACACTTATTTTTCCCTCCCCTGAGACCACGCTGTGGCCTCAAGGCAGTGGGAAGCCAAGTGCTGGCAGTGCTCTGCTATGGCAGAGCGTTAGGGATGGTGTCACTGGTGGGCAGAGGGGAGCCTCAGGCACAGAGAGGATCTCCCCAAACCTGTGGGGAGATCAAAACAGGGATTTCTGTTGAAGGCTAGAAGAACAACAAAGAAAAGAGCTTTTTTCTGGGAAAAAAAAGGCAAAACTGTAGCTTTGTCACAGAGGTAGAAAAAAAAATTACTTAAATCTTATGTTTGAAAGGGTTTTGCTGTATAGTGCTTGGTATTCCAAAATATGGTCTTGGCCATATCCCTCTGTCTGCTTCTGTGTCCTGGGAAGGGAAGGACATCATTCCTTTGACCCTTCTGTGCCACAGTGTGGAGGCACCCAGAGGACAAATGCCGGTGGCATCCTGCTGCTGTCGAGCTGGGGAGGGATGGCAGGGCTGGAGTTCATCCTGTGCTGCTGGGTTACATCCCTTGGCTTGCCAGTCCCTCACAGCCACCTTCCTGCTGGGGCAGGGCTGACGTGTCCCTGGCCAAAATCCTGGCAATGCTCTGTGGGGGAAACCAGACCGTGCTCCTGACAGGACTGTCCTGTGCAGGAAGGGCTGCTCAGCCCCAGCAGGGAGCTGCTGTGCTGTGTTCAGGTGTGGGGTGAGTCTCAGGGATGAGCAGGACCCTTGTGAGAGATGGAGGTTGGAAAAGTGGTGTGGAACATTCCCTTGCTCCAGGTGCTGGGAGCAGGGTGCAAGGCTGTGGAAAGGTGATGAAGGCAGGTGGTGGCACTGCCTCTCCTGCCACCCCTTTGCCTGGGAATCAGGGCACTGGTCTCTGTCCCTGGCAGCAATCTGGAGCAGAGCTCCCTTCTCCCCTCAGCCATGTACATGTCCAGGCTCAGAGGCTGAAGTGACATTTTATTTATCCCTTCTTAGTTTTCATGTGTCCCTCATGCGTTGCTTCCAGCATTGCTTACAAGGAAAAATAATCCTGCGTGAGGCTTTGGCATGAGCGAGTCTGGGAGTGCCAGGGAAGGTTTTGTTCCTAGATAAATGTCGTGTGGAGCCCCAGGGGCTGGGGATGAGCAGCCCTCAGTCAGCAGTGAGTTCATCCCTGTCCTCCCTCACAGCCATGAAGCTCCAGGCTCTTGCAGCCATGGAGAACAGGCACTCAGTGCTCTGGTTTACTTGACAGGGGGGTGTTTAATCAAAGGTTGGACTCCATGACCTTGGAGGTGTTTTCCAACCTTTGTGACCCCATGACTCTTCCTCTCCCAGGGATGAGCTTGGCTGTGTCAGCACATCTTCCAGCTCTGCACACCTCTGTGTGTCTATGGGCCCAATTCCCCAGGGGCTCTGTGGTCACGTTCAGCACATTCCTCACCTCGCCCCATCCCCAACTCCTTTTCCTGCAGCTCCCAGTAGGTCACAAAGCTCCTTCTCTGCCCATGTGTGTCTGTCCCTGCTGCAGAGCCAGGACTTCCCCTGCCTGCCCTTATCTCATGCAGGCTCTGTGCTGCCAGTGCCTGTATCGGGACTTGTATGTTCCCTGCACAGGAGATAAACCCAAGTGCTGGGGCTCCACTCCTTCTGCTCCAGCCTGGGCTGCAGTCCTGCCTCCTCACAGACCCATCCCAGCATGGACAGGAGCAGTGCACACCCCTGCACCATGCTCAGAGCAGGGTGCTGCAGTTGCTCTCAGGGCTCCTCACAGAACCTCTCTTCAGGTGAGAGGGAAATGTGGGACAACCCCAAAATTACGACTCATGGTTGAGTCAGGCCTGACTCTCCAGTGCTGCTCTCCCATATTTGGGTTCTTCATAGAATCATGGAATGGTTTAAGGGGGGAAGTGACCTTAAAACTCATCTCGTTCCACCCCCTGCCATGGGCAGGGACACCTTCCCCTATCCCAGGTTGCTCCAAGCCCCATCCAGCCTGGCCTTGGACACTTCCAGGGATCCAGGGGCAGCCACAGCTTCTCTGGGCATCCTGTGCCAGGGCCTCCCCACCCTCACAGGGAAGTCCTTTTTCCCAGGACTCTGTAACCAAAAGCTTTGTGGAGACCAATTTACAAAAGTTACTAAAGGCAGCCCTGGGAATCTCAATGCAGGTTGTTGGAGGAGCTCCTGTTATAATCAGGTGTCAATGCCTGAGACTGTATTTTTATTTTATTTTTAATAGGTGCTTCACTGTTCTTCAGGGCATTGCTAAAAATGTTTTGCTTTAAAACTTGAAAACATGAAGGAATGAAAGGAGTATTTGCAGCTGCTGCACATGAACAGCTTAAGGAGATGTGAAAGAGAAGAAATAGGGAACAAAACCTGATTTGCATCAGCAGAGGAAAGTCCCTGCAGAGTTTCAAGCAGGAACTGTGGAGGTCAGAGGGTTTCTTCAAATGAAGGAACTGTTGCCTCTGTCTGCTTAAAAGTGGGGTTAGAAAATCACAAAGCCAAGGGACAAAACTTGTAGAAAGGAGAAGTTTGAGATGTGCTGCAGTCAAGGATTGGTGTTACCTGAAGCACCAGAACAGGGCTCCAGCACCACCCAGGTTGTGCTGGGCTCAGCAGCCCATGACCTTCCCTTTGTCCTCATCCCTCGCAGGGGCTTTCCCAGTGTCCCTGTGCAGAGAGAAGGGACCGGCTGCTTTCGGCTTTTTCAGGATCTCACCAAAGCAGCTGTGAGTTGGCTGGTGTCCCCTCCCCACCCCTCCCTCCCTCCAAAACTGGGACATCTAAATTTAACCTGCTATCAACAGATGAGGCTGGAGTGTTTCCACTGTGGAAAGGAATCCCACTCAGAATCTGTCCTCTCCCCTGCTCAGGCTCCATCCCTGCACATTCCTTTTGTCGAGCCGGGAGTTTCCTTCCTCCTCTTCCCCTCCTGCACTTGGGTTTGTGTCACTGTCGCAGCACTGATACCACAGCAGACGGAGCAGGTCTTTGCTCTGGTGCTTTTTGGAGAAGCTTTGATGCTGCTTTGCCGGCTGGCTCAGAGAGCAGCAGAACTTCTGAAAGACCAAATGAATGTAAAAAGGAGAAACTTTTGTCTTGCTTGGGCACAGCCGGTGGGACGGGAACCTGCAGTGGGGTCGGGCTGTGGCCAGGAGGAGCTGGAGCACAGAGCTGGAAGGGGCCAGTGGAGCCCTGTGGATTTAAGGGATCAGCAGTGGAGCTGTGCTGGCTGCTTGGCCAGGCACCCCCTGCTCTCCAAAACTCACGTCAGCACTTTCCTTTACTGGAAAGCAAACGAAACCTAATCGTGAAAATTTTCGGGGGCGGGCAGTGAATAACGGAATGAATACAGGTGGTGTTTGAAAACCAGTCACCGACTGCAGCAGCTTTCACGCTCTCCTCTGCCCAGGGCTCTGCGCTGCTGCCGCTCTCCAGATGTGGTATTTTCAGCGAACATCTGACCCGGCTTTTGCTAAACAAGCAAACGGCGTCAGGAAACCAAAACGTGCGGAAGTTCAGCCGCCGCCTGCACCGACCAGCCCGGCTCCGGCCGCCCCGAGATGCGCAGCAGCCTGGGGATGAAAAATGCAGGATGGTGGTGGTGTTTCCCCCAGAAACTTCCAGGGTCTGTCTGTTGCAGCCTAAGAGCTGGCACGGAGGGAGATCTGGTGGTAAATAGGGTGCTTACCGCTGCCTCGAAACGTGAGCGCATTTGTTTAAAAACAGCCACCGCCCAAACGACTCCAGGCAGACGCGTTTGAAAATTTCACTTTATTTCTCTGTCTGTTATAAAAGCAGGGGTTTGTTTTTTACATCTCTGTAAGTGTCCAGACTCGGTACATCTTGGTTTTGTTTTCACAGTATCTCTGCAAGACCAAGGACGATTCTTATTGCTGAGCCGGGGCAGGAGGGACGGCGCTGCCTCGCCCTCGCCTTTCCCCCGGGCTGGACCCAGCCTGGCACCGGCTCGGCAGGTCTCCATCCCTCCCCAGGGCTGCTGAGGGGCTGCACTGACGCCCCGAGGGGCTGCCCTTCTCTTCCCACGCTCATCTCGGTGTTAAGGATAGGGAAGGAGAACCACGAGGTCCGCGACCCACTCGGTGCCTTGGCTGCGCTCGGCAGCCCCTGCCCGGCCCTGGGTGCAGGTGAGGGTCTGGGCCAGGGCTGCTTCCCAACCTAGGGCACGACGGGGCTTTGACAGGGATGGCCAGGCTCCACTCTGAGCCCTTGGGGGGATCTGCGTCTATAAAGAGCTGAGAGCATCGCTGATGGGAAGGGCGAGGCAGAGACACGTTCACATTCATCCGTGTATCCCGTGTCGGTGCCCCAACACCTTCCCAGCGTATCCTTTGTGCATTCCTGATTCTGCAAAAAGCTGCCAGAGAAGGAGCTTGATTTACCTCTGCTCATTTAGCACTCTGCCCTGGGTCCCCAGACATTAAAGTCCCCACTGGGACCCTGTCACTCCCTGTTCTAACCACGTGGCCATTAACCAGCCATAGCAACAGTGCTGTCTGGAGCCCCTGTTACTTCCAGCCATCCTTCCTGTTACAGACAATCTGTCCCCATCAGTTTTGTAATGAAGCAGCATTGGAAAAACATCACTTTTAATTGCAACACATGAAATCTCAAAAGAGGCAGCATCACTTTCTATGCCATGTCTGGTGATGCAAATGGAGGTGAAGGGGCACGTTTCGACCTAGGCACGGGATAAAGGCATTCTTTGGGAAGGGAGAAGTCCATGCAAAGCCGACCCAACATGAAATTTGAATTTTGTATTTACTGCTTAGCTGGGTCTGTTCAGTGCAACAGGACAAATTAGCCAGGAGGTTACTATCAAATTGCATGGATGTATCCAGTCCACCAGGTAAAGGGAATAGGAGGAACCAGATTTACTTAATGCACTGGGAGACTAGGTCCAACACAAAGCTAAGTGGAAAAGGACGTAGGTGTTCCCTGAATGTGGTTTTTGGTGACTGAGAAGAAATCTTTCCTTGGAATTCCTTCGTGCAGCTAATTAAGACAACTGGGTCCGATTCCTTCGACCCATGCTGACATCAGTGAGAACTGGAAGTACTCAGCACCTGGAGACAAAGTGAATACCAGACACAAATTCCCCTTCTGCTCCCACCCATGGGACTCAGCAGCAGCCGAGATGCGTGAGAGCATGATCAGCTATTCACCCACAGCTCACAGTTTGTCCTCTTCTGCATGTATTGCCTCGGAGAAAATACAGACAAGTCCCAAAGGGCTGTGCCAGTAGAGCTATAGTTGGATCTGAATCCAGATAAGAAAATGGAGTTTAACATAGAGAGTGACTGTGCAAGTCCAAGTCTCCCTAGCTTCATCCTTTATAGTCCCAAAGCCAAGATTTAGGCACCCTTTGGCTCGTGGATTTGGGTTTGATCCAGTCCAGTCGGTTATAAGCCGGATTTCCCACCTCTGAGCTCTGCTCGTGGAAAGGAGCAGCTCTGTGGCTGAGCATCTCTGAAAGCCGGTGGATGGAGGAGGTTGGGCTCCCCTGGAGACAGGGGAGTGGCTGCAGGGCCCCAGGATCCTTGTTTGCTGGTTTGAGGCTGTCTTGGTGGGGGACACAACTTCTGGGTGTGCGTTCCCCGGGCAGGGGGTGATGTTGAACCGGCTGCCAGAGGAGGTGGTGTGGCTGTGGAGAAGTGAGGAAGGAGAATTTCTTGCTGGTAACGTCCCATGTGGAAGATGAGGATGGGAATAGCAGCTAATTGGTGCCTCTCCGAGGGGAGAGCCTTTCGAGCAGCGTGTGTGGGGTTGTGAGACCTGTTCAGACCAGCTCAGCAGGGCCAGGCTTGTACCTGGCACACAGAACTCTCCTTAGTCCCAGCTCTTGAGGCAAGTTGTTAATAGAGGAAGAAATGTTTTCTAGGGGGAGTAGCTGCAGAGGGAAGTGGTCTGCCTCAGGGCCACATGCTGGAGCAGGGCAGGTCCTCCACTCCCTATCCTGTGCCCTGGCCTCCAGATGCCACCTCTACCACAGAACTTCCTCTGCCTTCAAACCCTCCCATTCTGATGGCTCTTCTGTATCACCCTCTTCTGCAGAAGAGCATCTGGTTATCTCAGAAGCCATCTGGTCCTTATTAAAACCTACAGGTTTCACCTCCTCCTCCAAATGCTCCTTCCTCACTGAGGATCCACACCCAAGGCTCAGGTGTTGCCCTGCCTGCACCTTCTCGTGTGTTACCCTTTGCTACAATGGATGTTTGTGCCAGGACAGACAGCAACGGTGTCAGGGTCCTGTCTGTACCTCATTCCTGACAGTCAGATAGATTGTGAGGTCATTGGCAAGAAAATTATCTCCTAATCCCAGTGTGATTTGTTACCACAGAAGGAAGAGTTTTCCACAGCTGTCGCTGCTGTTTGCCGGGAATGGGTGCTGCTACTTTCAGATGTGGCTGCTCCTGAGCTACAGATCTTGCTGGGTAGACTCAGTAGGTGAGATCTGCCCTCGCTGACACCTGTGTGTCTCCAGTGACCTCAGAAGGATCCTTTTCATATCCTGCTCTTCGTACAGCACCGTCATTGGGATTTCACGGGCAAACGGGGCAACGGAGCTTCACCCAACAACAGCAGGCGCACGAGCCCTTGGCTCTTATCCACGAGAAGGTGGGACTGTGGGCTAGCTGGGAAAACAACTGTGTGTCCTAAAGACAAACCCTGTGGGACATCCCCCCCCCCTTGACTGGTGTTGACTCCCAGGGCCACAATTCCAGCTGTGAGGTTATTCCGTATTAAACTGCTAACGGGAGGCTGCAATCACCACAGGTGAGCAGCACGAGGAGCTTCCCACCCCTCCTGCAAAGCAGGGAGATGGCCTGGGAGCTCCCTCTCAAGAGCCACCCAACAGCAGGTTTGTTATTTGCATTGCTTTGAAACTGAGATTATTTCCGTGCTTCCTTGTTCCAGGTTTTAAAAAGAGGAAGATTTTCTTGCTTCTTCCAATTTCATGCCCTTTTCATCCATCAGCCTGTGCCACGCTGACAATCTATTCCTTGTTCCAAAACTTTTTCTCCAAAATTCTGTAGAAAGGACATTCTGCCTGGTGGTGTTGTTGTTGGTTTTTTTTCAAACATAGCTTTAAGGCAAAAGTTTGGCAATGCAAAGCAAAGTCTACATAAGGCCGCATGACTTGGATTTGCAACTCAGAACCTTACAGCTTAAAAAAAAATACCTTATCTTAAATAGTCAACTTTTTGCTCCAGGAACTTGTTTTATTCTCAACCAAAAAGGAAAAAAAATAATTCTTAAAATCCCAAATAAAATGTTCTTATTGTTCTGGGCAGTTCTGGACAAGCTAATGAGACTGAAGTTCAAACAGGAACTAAAGTAGGGAAGAAGAAATAAAAGCTATAGGGTAGACATCAGTGTTAGTTTCTTCCCTTAGGAATCCAGTGATGAGACAGACCCAGTCCAAGGTCTCCTCTTTAGCTTTAGCACAGTGAAATCCGTCCCAATGGGAGAAGGTAGAATGGTTGCATTTGTTCAATGAATAAAAAGTGCATTTTTATTTTGCTCAGATTATACATGTGTATCCTAATACCTAAGTGATTGTTTTGCTTCGGGTTTCGTTTTCTCCCTTTCAGTGCTGGGACGCCAGGTGTGTATTATCGATGTTTTGGGGGTATCACCACGAGTGGTGGTCCATCCTTTGGCCTCCACATGAGTACCTGAGCATCATTGGCATTGGGTTTGACAAGGGCACTGGGTGGTATTGGCTCATTCTTGCTAAGGACCTGGGGCTGCTCTTGAGCAGAGGGCTCCTGCAGCTTGGCACGCTGCCCCAGGGGCCTGCTGGGGTTCACCTCGATGCCCAGCCTCATGCGCCATTTGATAGTCTGCAAGGTCACCATCTCGTTGGTGGCCGTGTTGGTTGCCACCAGCCACGTGGTGAAGCTCTGATCCCGGTGGATGCTCGTGAGCTTGGCCACGTTGCTCTCGCTGACGGGCACCGCCCACGTCACGCTCGGGTAGAAGTTGTCGTTCATGCTGATGTTGAACTTGGACTCCTTCTTCGTGGGACCCACAATGGTGCAGGTTTCTGTGGTGTTCCCATACCAGGGATAGTTCACTCCGTCTGAGTCACTGATGGCCTGGATTTTACCATCCAATAGATCTGGAAGCTCCCAACTTGACCTGCCATAATCAATAGCAAATTATGGACAATGCATTAATTAATTAGCTTACAAGCATGTCAGACTTTAGACAGGAGACAGAAGAGCTGTGGATGCATTCCCTCTCCAGCTTTTACTGGAATTTGTGCCCTTCCTGCCATCCTGCTCAAAAAGCTCATCCCTGCCATTAAAAGCATCCTTCTCGTCAGGCCTGCTCTCAATCCGATCATCCCCTAAATTTCTCTCTGGATGAGCCACTGTCCCTCCCCGCTGTCTGCCTGGTGCTGGAAGTGTAACCCATCCTCCTCCAGCCCTTGGAAGGACCCAGCTCGAGGGCTGCACAGCAGGCTCTGGGCTGGGGATGGTGTTACAGTAATCAGAGAGCCCGAGGTCGAGCTGCTTGTAAAACTGCCCTCACCAGTCACCTGTGAGAGGGACAGAAAGGTCAGTGTTTCCAGCAAGAATGTAAGTGAAAACAGTCCCCTGTCACCTTGTACTGCTGATGCACAACTTGGAGTGGGTTTTTTCATTAACTTCCAATTTAATTTTTAAGATTAGATTTGCCAATAGAAGCAAACTGCTGTAAATGTCTCAGAAGAAGAGTTGGATGTTTGCTCTGAGACAGCACAACCACAGATCACTTGCTCAGAGCACACCAGCTGATCTAAGGACAGTCTTTTACAAATCAGGCTGGCAGAGGTGGCTCTCATGTGCCTTCTCCCTCTTGCTCATGAATCAGCTCTCCCCACCACCCAGGGATGATGTCCCAGCCATCGAGGTGCCAGAAGGGACTGGGTAGCAGCAGCAGTGGCGTTTGCACCTGACCCTGCCACGGGACTGGCTGTGCTCCAGTCCCCCAAGCCTTGTGGCTCCCTGCTGCAGGCTGGGACACGGGAAATTATTTATCTTGGAGAGACACAGAGGGGACGCCCTGAGGCTCGTCAGGGTCAGGGTGACTGTCCAAGCCTTTCATAAGTCTGGTGCTGCAGCTTAAAATAGCCCCTTGATTGCAGAGGAGGCTGTGGCTGGGGGTACTCGCTGGCCTGGCTGCCTCTCACACAGCTTTGGGATGAGCTGCTCTGGCCAGGACTGATGTGACTGTCTCATAAGGCTGTTTTGATTGTTAATTAGTTAATGACCATGAAGTGCCTCCATGTTTGTACCCGCTGGATCGTTCAGCACTTAGCTGTGTCTGGCTCTGGCTAGAGGATACCGTGGGGGATTTAAAGGTCTCATTTAGATTTTTTCTGTGCAAGCAGAGGGTGCTGGCAAACACCTCCCCAGTGGGAGATGAAGTGTGAGATGGGACGTGGGGTGCCCCGGGGGCTGCAGGGATGCTGGGAGCAGCAGGACCAGGGGGTGCTCTGAGCATGGGGACCGGGGGCTGCAGGGATGCTCTGAGCCGCAGGACCAGGGGTTACGCAAGCACAACATCTCCCTGCTCAGATTTACAGGCTGCTGTCAGCTACGGCACCGCAGCTGCAGCAATCCCTTCCTCCCGAGCTCATCGCCAGCAGGCAGAGGGAGTCCTTTCCCTGGAAGAAAATTTTTAGTGAAGGCAGCCAAAAGGAGATCCCTGAGCAGTCCTGCCAGGACCCTTGTGCACTGCAGAGATGTTTATACGCTCTGCTCTGCAAACTGGAGTCATCCTGGCTCACCACCCCTCATGCCCTTCAGGCAGAGCCGAGCAGGGGAAGGCCCCGGGAAGGCTTGGGGAAAGCTCTGGGGATGTTGGGTGACCCAGCCCTCCCTGATGGATGAGTGGAGGTCGTGCTCTGCAGCCCCCACCCCTCCCTGCTGCACAACCCAGCTCCGAAACCCCATCTGGGGGCTCTCCTCTCCCTTTCAGCAGCTGGTTTAGGATTACTTTCCATTCAGACAGTGGCTGGTCCTCAGCTTGGCTGTCACCCAGGCATGAGATGTGACAGTGTCCCGGAGGTTGACTCTGAGGTGACAGGCGTGGTGCAGCCACAGCATCTCTGCAGGTGCAGAGGTGCCAAACTGGGGGGAGCTGAGATGCTACAGAGGGTGATAACCCTCCTGGGCTGCTCCAGCCTACTCAGATCAGAGCTGGTGGGTGAATGGCAGGAGAATCTGGCAGAGTATGCTCAGTCCTCTAAGATCTGCTTGTCCCCATCTTCATTCCCAGTGCCCCAGGTCAGTATGGATTTGCCCAGGGTTTAAACAAGAGCACAAAGATGGAGCTGTGTCAGGGCCCAGGCAGGATGCTGGAAGCAGGATGGTGCCTGCAGAGCCTGCAGCATCCCAGGACAAAGCTGAGCGTGGCTGGGCTCAGGGTGGCCCAGGAGGGCACCCAGCTTGAGGAAAGGCGTGGGCAGGAACACGGAAGGAGAAACCAGCCTGTGTTTCATCACAGAGCATGCTGTGCCTAATTCTAGCCAGTGTGGTTAACCCCAGGGTTTCAAAACCATCATGCTTCAGCTGCACAGCTTGGAATGAGCAGAAAAATGAGGCCTCATGATGATCCCATGACGGGAGCAGAGCAGAGGCTGCACGGTGGTTGCTGCTGGCGGTTGCCCCTCGCCTGGTGCTACAGCAAAGCCTCTGTGCCAGCCAGGCTGGCAGCCTCTGCTTGCAGAGCGTGTCCACGTTGAATAATATGCCAACAACTGGATGATTTTGGAAAGAATGCTGTGGAATGATCTTTGGCTGCATCAGCATCTTTCTCTGGTAGTGTCGAGCCAAGGAGAGACCAGAAAGTGCCCAGTAAACACTTTGCTGACAATAGCAGGAAAGAGGCATGAAAAGAAACCAAGCTATCTGGTTTCGTGGATTCCATGATCAGCTCCAAGATCAGTAGGTTCTGGCTTATAACACTGACAAGCTTGTTTCTGCCTCTTCTGAAACCTTCAGAGTCAGTTTGGGCATTGCCAGAGACTGGAGCTGCCAAGAAACCTCTCTTAACAAATGTCTTCTTGCTACCAGAAGGAACTTTGAGCTATTTCTTGTGGTACAACCAGAGCTCTGCTGCTGACAGCCAAGCAGCTTTATGTAGGTTTTAGCTTCCCAGTCCTCGTTCAGACACTTTTTTCCTGTTCTGTCACACAGAACGAATCCCCCAGCTCATCCTGAGCTCTCAGATGTCCCACAGCACCCACCAGGGCAGTGACAGCAAACCCAGCACAGCAGCCTCCAGCCCTGGGCACCCAGCAGTGTGGATACATCCAGTTAACCTTTTCAGACAGGCACCAGGTACTGTTGCATCCTCAGCTCTAATTGATTAATGCCAGCTCCTAATTAGTCACAGGCCAGATGGACTTGCATAACCTTGTGCTTTCCAACACCTTCCTCTCCAGCAGCTCCCTAAATAAGAGCAGCTCCTCTGGGACACAGCCCCTGCTCGGTGCAGGCACCAGGGCCATGTGTGGGTGCAGTAAAACTCTGGCATTTCACATCCCTGCTCCTGCCTCCCTCCACCACTGGCCCGCACTGGGGACTCACTGAGAGAAAGAAAACCTGATAGTCAGAGCTGCTTAATTTTAAATTCTCCTTTACAGTGCCTCTCTCACCTACTCCAGCCTGTCAGGCAAGTCAAGGCAGGGTTAGAAGGAAGAACAGGAAGGAAATTTAAGATGTTGTTCCCCGGCTGACAGAGCTGTGCTGTTCTGGTCCCTCTTCCTCCCACCCTCCAGCTGCGTGTTCCTGCTTCATCTCTTGAACCAGCAGCAGTGTTTGATGGCTGGGTTGGGGAGTAAAACCAGCACTAAACTGGCATTAGGAAAAAGGGAACAATTTCTGCTGGTTTAGGGGAGCAGACTCAAGTCCAACTGGATAACCCGTGTAACTGGGCTACGCTGGGTGCTCACAGCACAGGTGAGAGCCAGGGGCCATTCCAGGGCAGCAAAGCCTTTTCCTCTAAATCCCTTGAGGGGTAAATTCCCACAGCAAACTGACCTCCCTTCACTTCCTTTGGAAAAGATAACCTTGTGGGTTTTTTGGTGAATTTTGATTTTGTCCTCCCCCCTGGGGACTGGGGGTTTATTCTCTTGACAAGTTGAGTTCATTGTGTCGCTGCTGCAGGGCATGGAAGATTTAATCTCACCAGGGAGAGATGCCTGGTAAGATTAAGTGATGATGTAATGATGCAAGTGCCCCATCGGGCCTTCCAGGGGGAGAAACATCCACATGAAACTTCTCCAGATTCTTGGCTGATCATATTCCAACTCCAATTTATTTATCTCTCTCTTTTGCATATCTCCATCTGCACCGCTTCTTGCACATCTCCATGGAGATGAAGGAGCTGGATAATGCCATTCCAGCATGGCCCAGCCACTGACACAGGTGCAGAAACCAGCACCCACCCTGGGAGATGCCAGCAGGGACCTGGTCCCACTGCTCCTGCACAGGTCACAGCTCTGGCCTGATCCTGATGCCTCCCTCTGCACAGCAGCATCATTCTCTAAGGACAAGGGTAAAATCCTGCATGGGAGGAGCAGCAACACCAGCCACAGGGTGAACAGGAGTTTGCCCCTGTCCTGCACAGAGAGGGATCAGAGAGCACATTTACCTCCTCATGCTGGGGGTTTTCATGCTCCCTGCAGCATCTACTGACTCACATGTAAAGTAATGCCAGAATTTATGTGTTATCTGAGCTTTGAGTCTTCCCCTTTACATTTAAAAATGCTGCATTTAGCCCCCAAATTGTCAGTGCCACTTTAAGTGTGCGTGTCTAAATGATCCCCTCCGTAGCTCCCATCCCTACAGCAGCATAATGCACAGCTCCATCTGCTCCAGTATTTCTCAGCTGTTTCCATCCTCAATGTAATGGCCAGCTTATGCACAGCTAACAACTTCCCAGCAGAGGAGTGAAAAATTAATCCAAAGCCTGCTGTAAGTATTGCTGCTTCAGTTGGCTGGCTGATTTTTGATTATTTGGAGTTTTTTGTTTGCCGGTCACCACAGGGATTAAAAACATGGATGTGGCAGTAGCTTCTCCTTGTCATGGAAAGTTGGGACTCTGTTGGCACCAATCGATGCAGCTCTGTGGAGGTCAGTGGGATTACATCCAGTTACACCAGCTAAAGCCTTGGCCCATCCTTTCTCTCAGATTTGTGTCCTGTCTCTCTCTCTGTAAAGGTCTTCCAAGCCCATGTTTCAATGGCATTGAAGAGGCCTTTCCTCCTAGATGCCTTTATTTATAGCCTTCAGATGGCAGTGAATCTATACCAAGAGAGTGCAGGAACAGACCAATTCCTGCTTGTGTTTGGGTAACTTTTTTTTTTTTT
>VXAC01002066.1:752742-786081 GCA_013399225.1 Rhipidura dahli
CCCGTATTATTATTATTTTTTAATTTAGCTGCAATGTGTTTTTTCTTGGGTTTTTGGATTAAGATTTTCCTCTCCCAGCTGGAACCTGCTGGGTAGATTTGGTACCAACGAAAGGGCACCAGAGGGGATGGTCTCCTTATTTGCTGAACCTGTAGCCCCAGGTTGGATGTGATTCCAGCAACGTGTCATGTAAAGCTCTCCATGGCAGCAGAGGGACTGAGGAGCAGCTGGAACAGGGAGTGAGAAGCGTCTGAGGCAGCAGTGGCCTGTGGGAAAGTTGTAAACTTCTATTACAGGCAGTTTTAGGAGTAATGCTGCTGGTCCTGCTGGCCCTCAGCTGGCTGAGGGTCTGAGCACCGGGTGAGGTGAAATTGTCTGGCTTTTCAGCAATAGCTGATGGACATGGGGCATTCGGTGAGTGTGTCCTCTGTCACTTGTTTCTAAATGGGAAAGCTGGGGAAATGAAAGGTAAAGATCTCTTTGCCAGTACTGCTTGTGGTGCATTTACAGCACAGAGCTGCTGTAAGTGTCTTTTAGTCCTTCCCACCCTGCACTCTCAGCAGGCTGGATTAGCTGTTAGCAGGTAGGAGAGACCGGAGAGACAGGTGATCCTAACAAGTGAATGTCACAAGATGAGGGGAGACAGATTTGCTCCTTTCCACCCACAGCAGGTGGAAAAAACACAGAATATTGTCACAGTATATTTTTCCTCCTTGCATGTTTCTCAAAGCATTGAGAAGTATTTTTTTTAAACTTCCCAGTTGCTGTGAAAGGCACAACTTAGTCACTAGTCCTGTGACAGAGAAACACCAAGAACCCGCTCAAGTTACAAGCCACTTACTATCATGTAGTACAAGGGAGAATGAAATTAGCATCTTCCGAATGAAATATCCAGCAGCCTCCAGAAGGTGCTGAAATCCTTTGACATTTCCAAGGCTCTTTCACACTTTTCAAACAAGCTTGTCACAGTTTCCCAGAGCATCATCAGTCTGGTGAAACTGCATATTTTGCGACTCCAGTTTCACTGAAGCTTCAGCCAGGTCTTGCTTCAACTTGGCTGTCTCTGGTACTCTGGTCAACTAGAAAATTGCATTATCTCATTCTAATTAAATCAGCTTTTCATCTTCAGCTGGAGTTTTCGTTAGGTTTTGGTCGTGCCTGTCTCCATCGCGCTGCTGTGAGTGATTAAGGCATTAGCGCATCCCACCCCGGAACGGCTGCTTTAAGCCATGTGCAGCAGGGCTCCTGTGCCTGAGCTCGTGGTTCTCTCTGATGGCATTGCTGGAGATGCGAGGCCAGGCTGGGATAAGTAAGGATTAGGAGTGGCTGGTGATGCTGTGAGTTGTGTTTCCTTCTGCTGCTCATTTGATGAACCCGAACGTGTCTCCTTGCAGCCCGGCCATGCTCCGTTCCTGCGGCCACTTCCCCCGGCATAACAGCCTGCACTGTGCCTCCGTGTCTTTCTAGCATGTTTTATAAATTTATCGGTTTATAAAGGACAGACTCTCCTCTCACCAGCCCATCAGAGGCTATATGCTGTAAATACTGCAGGATATTATATTTTATTTTGGCCAAGCTCTCTTTTTTGTCCCTAGAAGAACCCCGCCCGGGAACTCTGCGGGTTTGCTGGGTGCGCTTTGGTTGCAAGTGCTGCTTCTCGGCCAGCTGCTGCCAGAGGTTGGGATGCACCAACACTGCCAGTGGACTGCAGAGAAAGGAGATGGGGCTGTCACTCCTGTCCCACCCGCATTCCAGCGCGGTTTGCCTGGCCATGCTGGCCACTGACACCGCGTGTGGCCGCGGCAGCCCTGCAGGCGGGGCGGGCAGGACAGCGGGGAGCACAGCCAGGGCTGAGCAGACCGGGCACAGGGAGCGTGCCGGATTTGTCTGTCTGGGCGTTCTCCCAGGTGCCTGATGACCCCTGTGGATCATGTGTCAGGACTGGAATAGCCCCGCCGGAGCAGGGAGCCTGTCTACAGGGATATTTATAAACCCCTGGGTTAGTGGCTGTTTTGCAGGATGGGGCTCGTTATGGCCCCAGTGCGATCAGGGACTTTTCCCTCCCGAGCTCAGTTTCTCCAGCTGGGACTGTCAGTGACAGCCCACCTGGCTGCAGGAGAGACCAGACAGTTTTCCTTGCCCAATCCACCACTGACAGGCGTTTTGCTGGCACTGCATCCATCCCGCGCTGCCCTTCCTCCTCCAGCCCCTTCCTGCTCAGGACTCGTGCTGGAGTGCAAGGCTGGAGTCTCACGGGAAGGCTGGGGCAAAGAAATTCCCTCATATCAGTGTCAGCAGAAGAGACAGGCACCAGATTAAATTCACTCCCAAGGCTTTCAAGGTATTTTTTAACCCGTGACATCTCCTGAGGAACATGTTAAGTTGTAGCTCAGCATCCCCAGCACCAGACTGGGCAGGAGTCTCCCTGTTTCTGAGGGGTCCTGGCCACCAGTGCCTTCATCCTTCTACCCCCTGATATTTGCAGAGCCCCACAGAGCAGCAGCCTTGCACAGAGTGGGAGAATCCAGGAGGCCACCCACTGGGGAGGTGATGGCTACAGCCAAGAGGTAGCAGCGGTGCCAGTTCTCCCCCTGGCTGATGTCAGGTAGGCTGAGATTTTCCACACACCTGGCAGCCGAGCAGTGGGATGAGGGCAGGCAGAGAGGGATGGGGTGCTGATTGCCCTGATAACGTGAGAATGTGGCTGTGCAGACGGGGATCAGACAGGAGCTGGTGGGTGTTGGTGATGTGGCAGCTCCTGTGCAACCCCAGGGCTGCCACAGCCCCGTGTGGTACCTGAGCCAGGAGGGTTGTGTTTTATGGCCTGGGTAAGGGTGCCCGAGAAGGGAATGAGCTCTTCCTCCAGCTGGCATCATAGAATCACATGGTTTGTGTTGGAAGGGACCTTTAAAGGTCACTTATTCCAACACCCTGTCATTGCCAGGGACACTTTCTACTATCCCAGGTTGCTCCAAGCCCTCTCCAATATGTCCTTGGACACTTCCAGGGATCCAGGGGCAGCCACAGCTTCTCTGAGCACCCCGTGCCAGGGCCTCACCCCCCTCATTGTACAAAATGTCTTCCCAATGTCCCATCTAACCCTGCTCTCTGTCACTGTGAAGTTATTCCCCCGTGTCCTGTCACTCCATTTCCAGCTCTCCTGGAGCCCTTTTAGGCCCCGGAAGAGGCTCTGGGGTCTCCTGGGAGCCTTCTCTTGTCCAGGTGAACACCCCCAGCTCTCCCAGCCTGGCTCCATAGCAGAGGGGCTCCAGCCCTTGGATCACCTTCATGGCTTCCTTTGGACTCACTCCAACAGGTCCACGTCTCCCCTGTGCTTGGGGATCCCAGAGCTGGATGCAGTACTCCAGGTGGGGTCTCACCAGAACAGACTAGAAGGTAAGAATCACCTCCCTTGATTAGGGATAAATTCCTGGAGGGTATGAATCAGAAATAAGTGGATGTATATTATTTTCCCTTGAGAGAAGAAAATATGAGCAAAGCCCAGGAGTGAGGGCTCCTCAGGACCTCAGACACTTGCTTGTCCTAGCACTGCTGTCACCTGGATGGTCTATCAGTCAGATGGGCACAGCCCGGATGCACAGGTCACTGAGAGAATTTGGGGAGCTATGTATAAAAGTGCAAAGAAAATGTAAAATTTTTGTTATTATCTTTGGAAGCCAAATAATCACCTTCCATTTAGCACTTCAACTCCCCAGTGCATTTTGGACAAGACCTTTAAAGACACCTGGGTGCTCAGTTCCCAGGGTTACCTGTACAACCACTGACCTCTGTAACTGGACAGTTGTGTAGGCAAATGTCTGCCTCCAAGAGACGTGGCTGTTCTGCTCCTCACTGTGATATTCATCTTCTCCAATTCTCCATCCATGGGGCATTTCCAGCCTATTTGCATAGGAATAATCCTGTTCCTGGAGCCTGTGGGTTGTGTGGAGAGCCCATTGTCCGGGGAAGTTGATGGCAGGGCAGGTGACCCAGCTTAGAGGTTGCTGCAGCTGGGCTGTCACCCTTCAGGCAGGAGGAGCCGAGATGGATGGTCTCTCCCAGAGGTGCTGCAGGCTCAGATCCACACAGCTGCGTTTCAGGGACTGTAGCATGATCATTCAGCCCTGTGAACTGGAGCTGCAGGCTCCGATGGGATGTTCCCAGGGGCTGCTCAGCGCTGGGCGATGTCTCGGGGGGGTTTCCCCAGCTGCGGCGGGGAGGTGGGAGGCTGACAGCGATGGAGCACAGTGCGTGTGGCAGTAGGGACAGCGGGTGTTCCCTGTCCTCCTTGGGGCAGCCTTCCTGCTCGCCGTGCCGCGATGCCCACGCTGCTGGGGCCGGAGCCTGCGCTGCTGTCGGGGGACACAGGCACGGGCTGTCACCTGCTTTCGGCACGGGCTGCGCCGTGCTGGGTGACACGGCAGGGACACGTGCGCTATCGAGGCCACGCACAGCGCCGGGGGCAGGAGGATGGGAATTCATTAGCGGCTCCTTCCCGTGTAATCAGGAGGCAGGTGATGCTTCTCCTGCGTCCGGGAACGGGGTGAGTGATGGAAGGCGCTCCGGGGGCGCATCCTTAGCGGGGAGGGAGGGTGGGGTTAGTGGTGCTTGAAAGGAACCCGTGCCAGGATGGGAGGGGGTATTTAGGGGTGCCCAGGCAGGGGGAAGAAGTTGCAAAACAGATTTATCAGGAAGATTTGGGGGAGAGCCCCTTGAGGGGAAGCCCCTGAGCAACACCTGGTCTTGGTGCTGCAAAGCCAGGCAGCACAGCCCCCCACGGGGTGCCCTGGGGAGGGGGATGCCATCCTCTCCAGCTCTGGCTCTGGTACTGAAATGTGAATTGCAGCACAAAAAGAACTACGTTTCCCAGTTTCCCTTGCAGCCCAGGGGAATAAGCAATTGGAAGATTTAAATAGACCAGGCCAGAAGCAACCAACCTTTGGCACAATGTTTTTCCCTCCTCTTCTTCATATCTATTGGCTGTCCAACCATTTTCCCTGGCACTGGAGTGGCTGCCAAGCCTGGCATTAATTTTCCTTCCAAGCTTGCTAGGCCCATGAAGTAAACAGCCATGTGCATTCCTTACTCTATATTTAACAGCTGCAGTCTGTGCTGGGGGCAACTGCAACAGAGGGGAACCTTTGTAGCTTCCCAAATTCACAGCTTGTGAGGGTGGGAGTGGGGGAAGCTTTCTGCAGGGAGAAGAGGGATTTCTCTCCTTCCCGGTATTTGCAAAGCAGGTTGCGTTAAAGAGAGACTGCAATGCCAGCATCCCAGCCACGGTCCAGGGCCAGAGACAGGAACAATGTCCTCAACCGGGCTGAGTTCCTCTCCCTGAATCAGCCCTTGAAGGGGAACCAGGAGAGCAGGAGCTCCAGCAGGAAGCAGAGCGGCCAGGCTGGGGCAGCCGGTGCCCAGAACACCAACCCCAAGGAGCGGAGGCAGTCGCAGCAGCTGCCCGAGGAGGATTGCATGCAGCTCAACCCCTCCTTCAAGGGAATCGCCTTCAACTCGCTGCTGGCCATCGATATCTGCATGTCCAAGAGGCTGGGAGTGTGTGCCAACAGAGCCTCCTCCTGGGGAGGTGCCCGTTCCATGATCAACCTGCTGGGGATAACGGGGCACGGGATCCCCTGGATTGCGGGTACGCTCATCTGCCTGGTGAAGAGCAGCACGCTGGCAGGCCAAGAGGTGCTCATGAACCTGCTGCTAGGTGAGTGGCAAACCTCCCTCCCTGCCGGGAAAGCCCAGCCCTGCTCACAAGGGACAGCAGGGCTGGGACTCCTCCTTTGGCTGTTCCCAGCATCAGATGTGGTCAGGAAGCAGGGAGTGACCTTTCGGGTTAATGCTGCACGTGTTGGCCCTCTTAGTCCCAGGTGCTGTGGGTGATGGATGTTGCAGGAAGTTGTCTGAGAGGGATGGAGCAATCGTGGTAGCTGGGGACATCCATGGAGCAGGGACAGGCCTCTGGTCCTGCATGGGGCAGGGCTGTCCAGTCAGACCGAGGGAGTGTCTGTGGTGGGAGGGTGGATACCAGCAGGGATGGCTTTTACTTAAACCGTGGTCATCTGCCTTGGTGTTTGATAAGTGGGGGAAACATAAAGATACTGGTCTTTGATATCTGGATCAGTTCCTGAGGATGTTATTTCCATCCCTTGCCACCTTCTTGACCAGACCCTGGCTCCACGTGATGGAGTCCTGTCACCTTCCCTGCTGCAGTTCTCTCTCACATCTCCTTCCCTTGGGTACCCCTCTTGCTGCTGTCCCCATTTCCATGTGCTAATTTGACCCAGAGGCTGTGTTGGCAGGCTGGGATGCCTCTGGCTCTCCTGCTCGTCATTCCCTGCATGGTGGTGGTCAGTGTCCCTGTTTCTGGAGATTGGGATGTGTTGAAGGGTTTGGCTTCTCCATTGTGCAGGGCCCATCCCACCCTGATGTCCCACCAGTGACCAGGATGAGCTCTAGCTGTGACTTGCCTTAGATCCTGGCCTCAGCCTGCCCTGCCCATGTATACCTGAGGACCTTGCTCTTCTTGCTCTTCTGCCTTTGGCACAGGGTCCAGCCAAAGGTCTATTTTACCCTGTGACTAATTACCCTCTCCTCTGGCTGTGACCCACCCTGGCATTTCACCTTCCCTAAAAACTCAGAAACACCACTTTTGGTTGGTAGGAGAAATTGAAAACATTGGATTCAGACACTTCCTTCTCAGGGAGTGTTTTGAGGGGTGGTAGGGACACTTTATTTCACAGGCACCACAGGAAAGGGATGTCCAATCTGCAGGGGCTGATTGTGATGTGATACAGCTCAGCAACATGGCCTCAGGTTTTGGGTTTTTTTCACTAATTCATCCTTCAGAGAGGGTGAAGACTGAGCTGGACCGGCTTGAAAAGCACAGTGGTAGCTGCCTGTTCTCCTCTGTGCCTTTGGAAGAGACTGTCCTCGTGCTGTGGCATCTCATGGGGGGAGGCCGTGGCGGGGAAGCAGCCAGAATAGCTCCAGCGTGATGCAGAGCCCGCCGACGTCAGCAGTTCTTCCAGGGGCTCCTCGGTGCGCGGGGTCAGCCCCTCGCTGGGAAGAGAAGATCCATCTAAAAGGGCACGAGGATGAAATAGTAGGTGACTAACAGTGGCCAGCATGGTTCCCAGGTGTCTCCTGACCCAAGAGCCTCTGACGGGGCCGGAGCCTGAACACCGAGCTCGTTGACTCCAAAATACTTGAGATCCTTGCAAAGAGCTAATGCCCCTTTTGGCTTCAAAACAAGGAAGTTTTTCTCACCTTTCTGTTGCAATATGAGGAGGCCAAATGCAAGGCCACCTCAGGGTCATGTTCTAACTTTATTGAGTGGTGGCTGGGAGAGCTCAGCCTTGCATCACTACCCCCATCTCCAGGTCTCCTGAGCTCCAACACGGTGCCCAGGGACAAGCTGGGGGTTCTGGAGTCTTGCATCCTTGCCTAGACACGCTACTCTCACCCCTCCTCTCACCCTGCCAAGAAAGGAAATAGTTAATTGGTGTGAAGGACCAGTTCCATAGGTCTGGCAGCCTCCAAAGAGCTCCACTGCTCCCTCTGAAAAGACAGCACTGACTGGTGGGACAGCCCAAGGTGCCCTCAGCCTCTCTTGTGAGAGCTTCTGCTGCAGGACTTGTGTCACCCCACAGAGCAGATCTCTGCTGTGAGAGTGGCCTTGGGCTGATATTTAAGATTGCAGTCAGGAACTCTGAGTATCCAAGTAGCTGCTGCCATGATACCTGCACTGCTGGTGGAGAAGGAACCTGGCTGGGAGCCTGGGGCTGGTGGACCTTGACAGGTCCCGGGAAAGTGGGATCTTGTGGGGACAGAAAGGTCATGGCACCACTGCTGCATCTGGCATCCTTGGCCCCTCTTGCTGCTGCTTTCCTGTTATTCAAATCCACCAGGATGTGGTGAAAAGCCCTCCTGGACAGGCACAGGTCAAAGGGAAGGGAACCTCCTGGTGCTTCCCTGCTGGACGAGGGAAGCCGGGAAGTCGGGGTTGTCTGTGGCACCCCTTCCGTACCTCCCCGGGCTCTCCTCCCTTCCCCCTGCTTGCTGAGGTTTGATACATCAAGCAGAATTTCTGATGCAGTCTCTGGGCAGGGAGCCAGCCCATCATAGAGCACTTGTTTAGGATTTGCAATCAGGCTTCCAAGGCGAGGAGACAGGAGGCTGCTGAAATGGGACTGGGAACCTGGCAGAAGCACCACTGCAGATGGAGGAGGAGCTCTTGACAGGGGCTTTGCCAACACATGTGGGAGCATTTCGGGTGAAGGGGTCTGACCCTGGGCTGCTCCATCCATCCCCACTGCAGATGTTGATTAGCAACCCCAAGCAATGTTTTCCCTCCATGTTTGTCATCTGTGATGGAATTTATTGATTCCCCTTCTCACAGTAATCTCTTCCAGCAAATGCCAAACAGCCAGAGAAGCACACAGAGCCTGTTACTGAAAAGATGGAAGAAACCAGATATCTGTGCCCACTGTGAAAATCCCTGTGCCAGGACATGCTTTCAGGAAGACTGTCTCAGCATCACTAGCCCTGGCTGAGCAAAAGTCAGGGAGAAGGTCCACACACCTTTGGATAAATTGAGAACATCACAACTCAGGTTATAAAGTTTATTTTATTTGTCTGCCAGTGATGGAACTTTTAGGACCATTCAGGTTTTTCTCTGCAATCACAAGGGTTTCATGAAAACTGAGGTGCTTAGAAAGTCATTCGAACCTTGCAGTCGGCTTCCAAGGGGAAAGCAGTTCTAAAACTTTCAGTAAAATGCCCAGACCTGCTTCAGAACCAGACACAAACTCCATTAAACCCTGGGGGCAGCGGTACCTCGGTTTCTGGTTCTGATCCATCTGGTGAGGATGTGGATCCAAATTTAGTGATTCATTGACTGCAAAGCCAGCAAAGAGCATTTGGATCATCGATCTATCCCACGGCAAAATACAGGCTGTAGCACATCCCTTAATTTATGCCTGTTCAATTTGTTAAGGGAAAAAACCCAAACACTCAATTTGATGTACAGTTACAAGTGAGGGTGAACTTGTCACAGCCATTTCTGTATTACTGCAGTGGTAGAGACTCTCACAAGTGCTTTTAGTTGGACTCTTCCCTTCATTGCGTCTCCATACCCTTCTCTCTCCAGCTGAACAGCTCTTTCAGCCAACATCTCTTCCGCCTTTCAGTATTTTGGATAGTGCTCAAGTAATTTCTTCACCTCCTATTTATTAAGCTAAACAGATTGATCTCGTTAAACTGATGGTCTTTGCAGATCCAGGCACCTTCTCACTGCAGTGGGGATGGAGTATGGTCACTGGGGATGGAATATGGTAACCCACCCACGGTGGTCACTCAAGTAAAGCCCATCTTTTGTGTTGAGAGCCAAAGCACCTCTGTGTTTAGTTATTTGCAGTCCAGCTGCGTGCCTTTGCTGTTGGGAGGTATCTGCTTGCACATAGGATTGTATTTGTGCTTGGTTTGAAGTACCAATAACTGGTTCTGCTGTGCTTATGGCTCTCTGGAATAGGTATCCAGACTAGGAGAAGAGAAAGCCCTTGCGTTCTCTTCGCTTGCAGTCTCAGTGACACTGGCCCCAGTGCTCAGCCATCTCCAGCTGGCTCTGCACCCCGCTCGGAGGGGCAGGATGGCTCTTTGGTGCTGTCACTAAGCATTTATCCCATTAAGTAAAGCAGTGCCTCGGGGCGTGGATGTATCATCGAGCAGTGTGTCAGGGTGGGGATGGGTGAATGCCACAGGAGGAGGAAAGGAGGGAGCCCAGGGCTGCCTCTCCACTCCTGGAGGTCAACAAGGAGGAAGTTCTTGCCCTATCCAGCCTTCTTCCTGAGTACTGACATAGCTTCACTCTGACCAGGAACCAAGCCATGATATTCTGAAGCACAGTCCCCTGCAGAGCTCCTAAAAAAGAAGATTATAAATACATATATATGGTCAGAACTCTGTGGTCCCACCCTGGCAGCTTCCAAGCAAGACCAGAAATTGGTGGATTAGGAAGGAAAGAGAGGAAGAAATGCCTTCACCAAACCCCTCGAGACCCCACTGACCTTGTTCTAACAGTACGGATGTGCTTCAGGTATTGTCATGCTTCTCTTTGGAGGCTGTGTGATGAAAACCCAGACAGTACAGCCCGTTGCTGGTAAAGGTCACCAGGCAGATGAAATGCCCAGGCAGCGCAGATGAGCTGATCCTGTCGAGCCTCAGGGCAGCCCAGACCCCGCAGAGAGGCCGGGGAACTGCACAGCAGATGGATCAGCCCGTATGCAGCAGGGCTTGCTCAGCCCAGAGCCCCAGAGATGGTTTGGGGCCAGATGTGTCTATTTTTTTCCTTTTCATTTTTCCACTGTGAGAGCAGGGATTTGCTGAGCCAGGCAGGAAGGGGAGAGCAGCTCGGGAGCTGGTGCCCTGCTGAACCATCCCTCCTCGAACAACCTGGCACATGGAGGGGACTCAGCCGTGGTCCCATTCCCCTCCCAGCCCTGCCAGTACCCACCAAGGTCTCACTGAGCCAGCAGCACATCTGCTCAGTGAGGTGGAAACATTTAAATGCCAAATAACCCAACACGAGTGACCCGTGGAGGGTGCCAGGCAGAGGGAACAACACAGATGCCCACTCCCTGCATCCAGCATTTAGACACAGCTCCAGCCTGGCATTAAGCATTCCTCTTCATCACTCCAGGCTGCTAATCTGCCTCTGTTCTGCCCAGATACAGCAGTTGAAGTCCGTGGTCCTTTTGTGGGTGCCGTGCTCAGCCTTCATCCCTTCACAGCTGATGAGCTCAGGCATCTCTGAACAGCCAGCAATGCCCAGCTCTCCCGGCTTCCCTGCCCCCCTTCCTGCCTGCTTCCTCTACAGGAATGTATCCTGCTCACTGCAGGGCAGGCTGGCGAGCCTGCAGTGTCCCTTTGCATAAAGGACAGTCAGTGACAGGCTGGGACTCCCTGACTGTGGCTGGAGCAGGCACGGGGGGCATTTCCAGGGACCTGCACAGTGTGTCCATCAGACCCAGGCTCTGAGCAGCCCCTCAGTACCAGGCAGCACCGATTTGCTCAGGTCCTGACCGGCTGCTGGGGATGCTGTGAGCCCTGCAGGCATCAGTGTGCAGCCCTTGGGGAATGTGCAGCGAGCTGGAATCCAACCCTCGCAGAGCAAACAGCGAAACGTTCCCGAGCCTGAATGCAGAGCAAAAGAGAAAAGAAGTGCGAGGGTTGTTGAATGGGAAGAAGGGGAATAAACATGGGAAATGAGTCATCCTTATGTCTGTCACTCCGGGAACAACTTCCCATTGCCCCTGCCTGCAGCTCAGAGGGGACAGTGGCTGTTTCACTCAGGCAGAGCTGGAGAAGCTGAGCCAGGCTCTGGCCCGAAGGGAGATCCCAGGAAATGGGTGAGTGTGTTTGTCTCTAACACGCCTTGACAGGAGCAGTGGTTGGGAAGAGGAAGGTGGGGGAGTGAGGTGAGTTGTTGGGAGGAGCAGCAGGCAGGGAGAGCCCGTCAGGTCTCCTGCTCCGGGTCAGGATTGGTGGAGGATGGGGTGGGAAAGGGAGATCAGATGAACTCTCCTTTTTTCCTCCACTTTGGGGAAACCTCCATGTTTTAACCTGGAACAGGGAACCATTTCCATCTCTACAGAGATGCTGGCAGATGTACCTGATCTGGATCCAGATCAGGATCTGGAGAGGTGTGATGGTTGGAGACCCTCTGAGCATCACAGAATCAGACCCCTTTGTGGGCTGGGCCATGCTGCTGGTCCTCAGCCCAAGGCACTTTTCCTCCAGCTCATCCTGTACAGTGCTGTTGGTGCTGGTGTGTGTGGTTCTGGGCTGTGCTGCTGGCACCTGTGCTGCAGCCATGGGGTACAGGGGCATTTCAAGCTGTCAGAGTCCTTCTGGCAAGCAGGTGAGCCATCCTGGGGCTGCTCAGCTCCTTCTCCCCAGCAGCATGAACCCTTTTTACTGTGCTCCCCCTCTTGCCTGCATCTCATTGCAGCCTGTGCAGACCCCAGTGAAGCAGCCACACTCAGTATTTGATGCTGAGTACAGATTTCCCAGCTCCCAGGGCACAGTGTTTCCAAGGGGAGAACTCCAGGCAGCCTGTGTTTGCACTCAGGGCTGCTTCTAATCATCTAGAATATAGCAAATCTATTTTTAGTTGTCGTGGGTTTTTATTTTAATTAATTGCACAATTCTGCTTTCCACCATTTTTTCACCTCCCCATGACCACTTACCCCACACTGCTGCTTGTTCAGCCAAAAAATAACCCCCCCCAAACAACACAATGCCTGATTCATTGGCTCTTCAATGTGTCATGCCATTTGTGATTTTTGTCAGCTCTTCCACCCAATAGTGCCACATTTGGGGGACAATGGAATGGAGGGGCTCATTTCCAGAGCAGTGGACCTCTTCCAGCTGCCACTGACTCCGCAAGAGAGAGGGTGAAGATTCTTTTGAAACCTGCATCTTTCATTAATGTCGACAAGATAAGGCTGCAAACAGCTCATTTTCCAGGTCAGGGAGCCTAATGCCTGCAGGAGATTTGGGAAGTTCAGAAGGAGTAGGAGGGGGCATGTAAGTAAAAAGAAAAATGGGGAAAATTTTACAAATTCTAATTATGGAGCTAAAGAAACTGTTTCCTGGGAATGGTGGCATTTGTCCAGAGTTCACTCCTGAGTGAGGGTGGGCAATCTGGGCAATACAGGACCTTCAAAGCCAGTCTTGGCCCTACACATGGCCTCAGCAGCTGCAGTGGGGAGCACATGCCACCTCCAGCATGGTGGGTTTGGAGCCCAGGCCGTGAGTTGTCACCAGCTTGTCTCTGCTCTGTGCACATCTTGTCTGAGGCACATCTGCTCCCACATTGGGAGCCTCCTGAGTTCATGAGATCAGCTCCCTCTTCATTCCTGTGTATTTACCTCCCTGTTTTCCTCTCCCCCTGTGCTCAGCTGCGGTTCTGGGAGGCTGAGTCCAGCTTGTGTCTGTTTCTGATCCCGACCTCACAGGCTGGGCTCTGGAGAGCCGCCTTGTCTCATCCAAGCAGCCCCATGTGTGTGAAGTCATGTGGATCTCGGCTGCAGGAGCAGATGAGGCCAAGGGCTTTTTTGGCTTTCTCCTCTTTTCCTCCCCCCCTGCCCCCAGCACTGCACCCAGGTTGTTTTTCAGCTGTGGTTTTGATAACTTGTTTATATATAAACATCCCAGCTGGAATCTGCCTCCATCCCTGGAGACACTGCCTGGCTCCAGCCTGGAGCAGACGATTTCCCAAGGGTGCTCACACCATCCTCAGCCTCTTCCAGCCATAAGAGACAGCAGCAGAGGTGGCACCTTAGGGACAGAAAGGACCTTATGGTGGTGGGGGACATTCAACTATTGCAATTTCTTTTAAATACAAACTTTGGGGTTTGGTTTGGTTCTGCTGACGATGGTTCAAGTTTGTCCTTGTGCCCTGCCTGCTCACCTCTCTGCTCCTAATGGGCTCCTAACATTTGGTGGTACAAGCAAGGCAGATAATTGTTTTCCTTTCCTTATTAATAGATATAAAATGTCTGCCCAGGGGGCTCACTTGCAGCTCATTTACTGTGCATCCGATGCCAGATGTTGGCTTTTTACAATACCAAGGTGATCTCTGATGCTAAAATTGTCACAGGCAAGAAAAGACTTGCACTTTGGTTTCATGTTTTAGGGAAGTTTTGATGTTAATGTAGGATTTGGGGATTGGATGGTTTTGCATTGGAGATCTGAAGGGTTGTTTCCCTTAACACCAGGTCAACAAGGAAATTCCTGATCTTTTTCAGAAAAATGTGAAAGGAGCAAAAATGGGCAAGAGCTAATCCTTCCTTTGCCCATAAATACAGTGCTACCTGGATTTTACATCCAGTGATGCCTCTGGTTTAAATCCAGTGCTACCTGGCTCTGGGGGAAAGGCATAATGAAAAAAAAAAAAAAGCTTCAAATTAAAATTTCTTGCTCTTCTCATCTCACCCTCAGTCAGGTGGCACTCTGCCATCTCTGCCGTGCTTGTGACAGCCCCGAGGGTCCCCAGAGAGCAGCCAGTACAGGCTGGTACATCAGCTGCAGGCTCCCTTCCCTGGGCTCCCCTGGGGCTGTGTTTGCTCCAGCCTCCAGTCAGGTCAGCCTGAAGGATTTGCAGGGCTCTGTGTGAGGAGCAGGGAAGGACGGAGCCAAGGTGGCCTTGCTGATTTGCAGGTGGCAGGTGCAAGGCTCGGGGGCTCTGGTTTCAACAGCAGGAGCAGTCCCCAGTGCAGAGACACCCACCTGCAGCTGGAGCACCGAGGGCACCCGTGATAAAGTTAACCCCTTGTGTGCCTGATGCTGTGCCCACCTGAGGAGGGAGGGTTTGATGTGCATTAAGGGGAGGAAGGAAGCGAGCCGAGGTCCGGGCGGGTATGTAGGTCATGGGATTGCAAGGGAATAGGGCCGGGGATGGGGCTGCTGGGCAACGGCACTGTCTGTGTCTGTTCCTGAAGGATGGGTCTTTGGCAGCACCGCCAGCAGCAGCGCTGCCTGCTGATTCACCCTGCCAGCGCCGGCGGCAGCAGCAGGAGCAGGGGAGGGAAGGGCAACAGCAGAGACCCAGCACTGGGAGAGAGAATTGGGACCCCCACGCCTCAGGGACCGGGGCAGGGCAGGCTGCTGGGGCTGTTTCATAAAGAAATCTCCGTGAAAGGAACAGAAAGTGCAAGGGGAAGTGACAGAAAAAGCACCAGACGGAGAGATCTTTGGTGGTTTTTTTTTTCTTTTAACGGCAAATTAACCCCCGGTTTTAATGCTGTCATGCTTTCTGATCTTGAAATGTGGGCAAACGAGGCTTTTTTGCTTTCTGTGCATCATTTGACGAAAATCAAAGCTAGCAGTACTGAAGGCCCATTTTATTCATCTTCTGAATGAAAGGATTATTAAAACTGCTCTTTGGCTCGTTCTCTATGCCCTGAACACCTCCATGCACACATGCCTGCATCCCTCGAGTTGCCCTGACATCACCTTTGACCATAAAAAAATATTGCCAGTGCAAAATACTGATGGGCAATGGTGAACAGCACACGTTGCTAAAGCGTGTAGCACTTGAGCTCTGGTCCATGGGCAGGTTTGGTGGGGAATGGTCTGTAGGGAATTTATTGAACAGCATGGAGAAGACACTGGGATCCACTGAGGTGTCCAGACTCCTTCTGGAGCTGTGGCTGGGCTCCTCAGCAACGCAATGGGTGCTGACTTCAGCAGGAGCAGCTTGGGCCAGAGTTTTCTCTTGGCAATGCCTGTGCATAATCTCTGTGATGCTTCTGGGTTCCCAAGAATTTGATGAGTCTGGGTTCCCGAGAGAGCATCCCGGAGCTTTGGTTTCACACATTTCTCATCCAGGGTGAGATGGGACTGGAGGGAAATGCAGCCGATGAGCTCTGAAAATCATCTCCTGAAGCACTTTGCTGGATCAGGGCTGCGGGGGGGTCACTTGGTGGGGTCAGATGTTGGACTGGGGATGATTTAGGAAGCTGAGCCTGAGCAGAGCCATGTGCAGCGGGGCAGCCCTGTAATGGTCAGCCAGGCCCGGGCTGACAGCATTTGACCTTAACAGGGAGCCAGGGTGAGTGGCTGCTCCAGGGCTCCACAGCCTGTGTCTGAAATCCCTCCGTCCCTTTCTCCTCCTTGGCCGGCCTGTCAAAAAAAGAATAAAAATCAGCAAATTGCAGAAACTGCTCTGCTGAGTGCTGGGATCTTGGTGGGCTGCAGACCTCCCCCTGCTCTCTCCCTGCCTGCCTGCCACATCCAGCAGGATCTGGGCAGTTCTTGGTTGTCCTTGTCCTCCTAAACCCATTGCAGTGCTACAGGCCCAGTGGTGTGACCAGCTTCCTTGCCACCTGCAGCCTCAACGCCTTTGTTCAGGTGCCACCCCTGAACCTTTCCTCCATGTAAACCTCCTGCTTCTTGTGTCTAGCCTGGATTCCTGCTACTGTCCATGCCAGGGAGGAGCTGGTATCCAGATCTTTTCCTCTGCTCCATCTGCCCTCCACAGCTCTCAGATGCCATGGCATGACCTGTTGGGCAGAAGGTCCAGGGAGGTCCTGCTGTCCCGCTTCCCAAGCAAGATGCCCTGCAGACAAGGGAGAAAAGCAGACTCCTGTAAGGAGAGGCTTTGGCCAGGATAAATACCAGCCCCTTCCCAAAGCAGTGCCAGGGGCTGGGGGTGGTGCATGGGGAAGGTGGGTGAGCAGAGCTGCCGTGACAGCTCCTCACTTCCCAGCTCCTGCCAGGTGCTGAGCAGGCAGGAGGAACTGCCTCATTTCCCATCCCCACCACCATCGCACTCCCATCCACCCTCCTGAAATTCCTTGTCAGCTCTCAAGGAATGGTCTCTACCAGGGCCTGGGAACCAAACAAGTGGCCCCTGGCATTCCTGCTGAGGGAGCATGCTGTGCTTGTGATGGCAGATATGTCCTTGTCATTGCTGCGGGGAGCTGAAATCAGCACTCTGACTAATTAGGAGGGTTGGGGAAAAGCAGATGAGGGGATTAAAGAGAAATAAAATTGATGCTAGGAAATAGGAATGACAGTACCTGTCGGCTGGGACGAAGCAGGTGGGCTGAAGAGAAGGATGATGTAGACAAGTGGTGATGGGTTTCACTCCTGAAGTTGTTAGGGAAGAAAGGTGGTTTGGTGGAGAGAGCTGCAGCTGCAGGGATGGTGCCTGTGCCATCACAAGCCTGGGTTTGCTGGGGCTGGGAGGTGTTCTACCGTCAATGCATTTGCACAGGGAAGGGGATGTGTGGGGTGACTCGCAGGGAGAAAGTCACAGGGAGCAAGAGGTGAGCAGAAGCAAGAAATGACTCGTGGGTGTTTGATGCTTTGGCAAAGGAAGAAGGATGGGTGCGGGATACCTAGGAGGATGTCGCCCACCCTCCAACACACTGTGGTGCTGTTTTTAACACAGAAGCCCTTTTTTTTATTGCGTGGCTTTCCTCTTGGCTCACCGGCTCCTAATGCTCTTTTCTTAGTGAAATCTGTCAAGTGTAGTGCAATCCCCTGGCTGCTTGGGGCAGGAGGAGGTGGTGGGCTTGGGAGAGGACAAGGGAAAAGACTAGAAAGTGCTGTGGGGCACCGTTCCTCCAGCAGGCTGCTTACTGCAGCCTGGTCACCCTGGCACAGAGCCCCAGGCAGGGACCTCACTGCACAAGGTTTCTAAAGCACGGGGTTGAGGCAGCAACAGAACACCCAGAGTGGTGGTTTGAGGGCCAAAAACATTTCAGTTTTAGTTTTGCCAGTTGCTCTCTTCCTCCCCAGGTGGATCGCTCGCCTCTGTGGTTTGGGGTTCTCCTCTGCCAGATGGTGACAGTGGTATTTGCCTCCTCTGTGGGCAAACTGGGAGGGTTAATCAACATTTGGGTGGTGACCTGAGGATGGAGAAGTTGTGTGCAGTTGCACCGTGGACATCTGGCCGGAACCGAACCCAAATTTTTATTTAAACACAATGACAGCCCATTAATGTTCTGCCTTGAAAATTTCCCTCAACTCTGCTTCTGTCTCTCACCGTTCCCTTCCTGTCTCCCTTTTTGTAGCCCTGCTGCTGGACATCATGATTGTGGCAGGTTTGCAGAAGCTGGCCAAGCGGAAGGGCCCGTACGACATCACCCCTGGCCTGTTAGACTACCTGACCATGGACACCTACGCCTTTCCCGCCGGGCACGCCAGCCGGGTGGCCATGCTCTCCAAGTTTTTCCTCAACCACCTGGTCCTGGCCATCCCTCTCCGCATCCTGCTGGTCCTCTGGGCCCTCTGCGTGGGCCTTTCCCGCGTCATGATCGGACGGCACCACATCACAGATGTTCTGTCTGGCTTTGTTTTTGGCTACTTGCAGTTCAGGCTGGTGGAGTTGATATGGATGTCTTCCAACACGTGTCAGATGTTGATATCCATCTGGTGAACGTGGAGGACTTGGAAACTAGAAGATACTTTGAGAGTCCCCCTCCCAGTATTTTCTACATGTTGTCTGTTGGAAGCAGTTGTCACTTCCATGAGTAGTGGTGTTTTTTAATGTCGCTTCCCTACCTTTAAAAAAAAAAAGTTTCTTGTAATGGATTGGGTTTTAGCAATCAAGGGCCATACCTGTGTTTTGGCCATATTCTCAAGCTGTGTGTGGCCAGCAGCCAAATTAAGCTTTACAGGTGAGAGAAATGGGCTCCATGTCTGCCTTCTTTAGGTGGTTCACATTGGCATCTTGGTATGTCCTCAGGATGGGCAGTGCCTGAGAGCTTCCTGAGAACATGTTCATTAACTTTTTAGAGGATAAATGATTTTGGTCACAGTGCTTTTGTTCTTTTTGTAAGCCCAGCAGTCATGTCTTGTACAGAGTCAGGACACTGCTGGCACTTTACAGATAATAAATAATCATAAAAATCCTGCCCTGTTTGGTTCTTATCGTGAGGGAAGGGAGAAAATGAGCCTGGTGTGGCTTTGAGATATACATTCAGCATGGAACAGGTCCTGCAGTCTTGCTGCCCAAGGGGATGCAAACTTTTGCTTTGGGTGGGGTGGGCCTGGATGGTGCTCAGGACATTTAAGAAAGATTTGTTCTGTGAGGGTGTGTGAGGAGTTTTTGGTCTGGTAGGGGACACAACGCCCTGACATGGTGCTGTTTCTTCCCATTATTGACAAGTGGCCTCCTTGAAGCCTGGTGGATCCTTATCCAGGTGATGGCCATGCTCAATGTGCTGTCTCTGAAATGGGTCCCCCCTCACAATTGCCGTAAGAAAATCCTGTATTTTGAACAGAATGTGCCAGTGCTCAGTGGTTCATATGTCTCTAGAAGACAGTTTGATATTTGGCTGGCGAGGGATACTATCAGGCATAGCACCTTCCCTGACTGGATGAATCCTGCAGAATGGGGGATCCTGTCATCCCTGTCCTCCTGTGGACCCCAAGTGAGGAAAACACACCTGGCTTGCAAGGCCAGGGAGGAGTCAGCTGGGTCCTGTGCTGTCATCTCTCCCTGCATGTTGGGAAGCCTCTTCCTACAGCGGCTGGTGAGAAGACATTCAGCTAATGACTGTTGTAAGCTGCTGACATTTGTTGCTCTTTGATGATTAATATGAAAAGAAGCTAAACAGAAAATCTATCCCTGGCGTGGGTCTCCAGCTGAGATGTCAGTGCAGAGCCCTGGGAGCTGCTGGCTTCCCGCGCTGCCGGCTCCGAGGCTGGAGCAGGAGCGTGGTAAGGAAGGCATCCATGTCCTTTAAACACAAGCCTCCCACGGAGCTCACGGATGAGTTGTCCCCTGGGAAGGGCTGTCACTGAGTGTGTTGAGGAAAGGGGAGAGCTCAGGGTTGTCCCTGGAGGCTGGTGCAGCAGCAGGCAGAGCAGCGTGGGTGGTGGGTGCTGTCCTGCTTCCCTCCTGCTGCTGTGGGTGGGAGCAGTGATGTGCTACCCTCCCATCAGGGTTTTCCTTTGCCTCTTTTCCTCCTTCTCCTGCAAAGATCTCTGTGAAGGAGTGAGCTGTGGTGCTTTTTCTTCCTTCCAGGCGTTATTACACACAGAGTTTATCCTCACCCCTAGCAAGGATGGAGCTCAGGTTCCGAGCCCTGACTGTGAGTGATGCACCAATGTGTAGCTGGAGATGACAGGTTCCCAAAGGGCCAGGGAGCAGGGGATGCATGTTCCCCCAGGGCTTTGTGGGAAACTCTCGCTCTGTAGCTCCAGAATTTACTGAACCTTTGCAAATAGACTGGATGATTCTATAGTCATGTCACCCAGTCCAGGTTTCCTTGCACTTGTGTTGTCTTCTCCTGGTATGTCCAGCATGGCAGGATGGATTTGTAGGAGTTGCTCCTGATCTTTGCTGGTATAATCAGGAGAGCATGGCCTGGAGAAGCTGCCACAGTGGGTTAGATCAGCTGAGCTGGTCTCATCCTAACATGGTTGCAAAGCAAGGCAGGAGAGCAGGGGGAGAGGAGCTGGAGTGATTCCTGGGGGTACGTTGGGATTCACAGGCTGGTGCTTTCTCCCACACAGGGTTTCTCTAGGGAGTCTTCCCCTTCAGCCCCCCTGCAGCCCGTGCCCCTTCTCTCCCAGAGTACTTCAGTGCCCAAAGCAACTGAAGGCAAGATTTTGGGACCCCTCTCCACAAGGTGAGTGTGGATTTGGGCACAGAGGCACCAGGAGAGGCCTGGCAGAACCTTGCCTCTGCCATGGCTGCCCTCCCAGCAAGCCAAGACATTCCTGATCCCTCCCTCCTTGCCTGCCACACCGAAGGTACCGCTCAAAAACAACCAGCATCACTGTGGAGAAAAGCAGCTTCTGTCTCTATAGCAACAGCAGGGGATGGTGGGTGCTGTGTCCCCTGTCCCTGTGAGCTGGAGCAGGACACTGGGGCTGCTCTGTGCAGATGCTCACCATGGCAATATGGGGAGACAAAAGGACAACTGGTTTGAGCCCCTTCAGGATTTTCCAGCAATGTGAGTGTTTTGCCTGAACCTTCAAATCCAAACTGAGCCACACAAGGCTCAGCCTCAGGAAGAGGAGTGATCCTTCCAAGCCAAGACCTGTCCAACCAGAAAGAATGAAGAAGTCCTGACCACGGCATCTTCTGCCTTTCAGTTCATCTCTCAGGTTAATTAAGAAAATGGCCAGGAGGAGGCAAGTACAGTGTGTGGGTTGGGGACTGCTGCCATCAGCAGTCCATGGTGTCATTGGGAGTCCCAGGCTGCTGTGACAGTGATTTCGTGTGTGATCCTGTGGGGGACAGTGAAAGGCCCCTCCTCCCCTCACCCTAATGCTGATTATGCTCAGCAGCAAAAAGAGATTTTAATTTATTAAATTAAAAAAAAAAAAAAAAAAGGGGGCCAGAGCCTGGGCAAGTAGCAAATCTGGATTATATCTTTGGGCATATGTGGCAATCACACCTGGGGTGTTTGGTTCTCTCCTCAACCTAAGCTGGTGTTTTTTTCCTGACAAGCTGTTTTGTACATTTGTGGCTGGGGCTGTGCTGAAATGAAGGCGGGACAAATCCTTTCCCACATCAGGGTTATGCTGCCCTCCCTGCCAGGGTGGGGTTCTCTTTGTCCCCCAGGAAGGGGTGACTTGTGGTCCGTTTTCCGTATCCTTCCCAGAATGAGGCAGCTGAAGGGGAGGGAAGTGCAGGAGGTGGCTGGAGGGTGGGTTGGCAGATTGGAGGATTGAGGGGGGCATCAGAAAGGCTGTTACACAGGGTCTCCCAGCAGTAGCACAGGTGTGGCTCTAGGTCACCCCAGGCTGGATTTTCTTGGGCAAACACACTCCTTTTATTCAGCCAGGGTGTTTCTGAGAAGAGTGAAGGGACTCATGGGTTTATCTGGCTGCCAGGAGCTCAGTGCAGCAGCCCCAGCTCCTGTCACAGCCCTGACACTGCTCCCTGCAGCACCAAGCCACACAGGATGTCCTTGGCAGCCACAAACTCACTTTTGGGGCTCAAAGGTTTCATCCCAGTTAGGGAGGATCACCTGCATGGCATTCGGTTAAGATTTTTTATTAAAGTGATAATTAACCATGACATTTCCTGGCTAAGAGTTTAATATATTGGGCAAACCCTAAGGAAATGGGATGGGGTCTCCCCTTCACACACGTGTTCCAGAGGGTGCTGCACACAAAAGATACATGAACACAGTCATGATGCCTTTTATGTGGTTTTGGTTACTTGAACTAGAGATGTGGCCAGTTCTTGCCTCAGCACACCAGACTTCAGGCAGAGACATGGACATGTGGGCTGCAGGGTGGGAGCAGGTGACCAAAGAGGTGTTTTTCTCTGGTGTTGACCCAAGTGCCTGGCTGATGTGCCTATGTCTGCATACAGTGCTTGATGTAGGGGTGATGCTGGGACTCTGCCCCCCAGACAGGCAGGGGTGGGGCTGTTTGATTCCGTGCCTTGCTGGGACACGGAGCAGTAAAGATCTCCGTGCTCGTTCGTTCCCCAGGACACAAGAGTCAAAGCGGATTAAAGGTCCCTCGGCTGATCACATTTATTTCATTATTTGAGTGAAATCCCTTGTAAATACCGGCTCCCTCCCTTTTCTTTTTATAAAAATAGAAGGCACGAAAGAATTGGAGATTTAGGAAAAGTTAATCACAGGAGTCGCTTGAAATCCATTAACCTCACACAGCCTGAGGAGAGGCTGATCCGTGCCTGAACCCTGCTGCAGAGGGGACATGCTGGGGGGGAAGCAGCCCCTCCGAAGAAGAGCTTTCCCTGGAAAATACCTGGTTCTTAGCAGTCTGGGTGATATTACAGCCTTTGTTCACAGTCTGGCCATGATGAAGTGCTAACTGCAGTGTTGGAACAAATTGGCTCAAGCTCCCAGGCGGCTCCAGAGCTGTGGGCGAGCAGGATCACGTGTGGGAGCCTTGCAGCAGATGCTGCTGGCCAGCCTCTGGAGCCATTGGAAATGCCAGTGCTCTTCCCTTTACCATGTGGTTCCTCTGAGCCTCTCTGGAGGATGGGACTTGGGCTTTGCACAGGGATCTCCCCCAATTTTTCTAATACATTTCAAACAGATACAGCTGGTTTCCACTCCCCAGAAACTGCCCTGAGTCCTCATCCCTCCAATACCCCCCTGCCCTTGGGACTCTCTGACTTCCTCTCTTCTCCCAGGACAAGCAGTTTTGTGCAAGACCATCAGTGCTGGTAAGTCAGACCTGCAGAAATTAATTAAATGAAAAGCAATGGGAACAGAAGCTGAGAGTTAAATGATGGATGTTCATGAAACACTTGCCCAGAGCCCAAAGTGCTCTGGGCATTCGGTGATGTTTGCTTCCAGCCAAGGAACTGTGCAACAGTTAAACAGACTCAATGCAATGGTGATTAAGGAATCAGTCTCTGGTATCTGGGTGTGGGTCCAGAGCTGGTGCACTCTCTCCATTGGGATTTGCACCTTGGAGCTGCCAGCACGGGTCTCTCATGGATTGCTTCTCCTGGCTGTGAGGGGGTTTATTTGCTTTAAATCCTAAACCTTGAATTGTGTATTAATAGCACGGTAATGCATCACTTTTGTGTCCAGCACAAGCCAGGGGTTATATAAAACACAGATTAATGGGAATCAGCAAAATATGGGAGCATGTGGAGGGATGCTGTGAGGATGCCTTGGAAAGGGAGGCAGGAGGAAGGTGGCAGGCCAGAGGGTAGAGAAGGTGGCTGAGTGGGCTCAGAGCACTTCCTGGCAGGACTTGTTCCAGTAATTGTTCTGCAGCCCCTGATTCAGGCCATTTCCTGAACCAGCATGTCTGCGAATCAGGGGTCTTTTGTCCCCAAGTGATAACAAGAAGGCAGAATGGGGGTCTAGGAATTTGAGTGGAAATGACTGGGTTTGGGGTTTTTTTGTTTTTTTTTTTTTCCTTTTCCTAGCTGATATGCATCATTTCTGCAACTGCAAAAAAGCAAACAAAAAAGGCAGGAAGATGAATGAACAAGCAGTCATCCAAAGGAAAGGCACATCTTTCACTTGGTGGTAAATGAACCTCCATTCCCAACATGGCTCGTTTCTCCTCTCCAATCACTAAAAACAAGGTGATGCTTGGGTTAAGAAAGGCTGAGAATTCTCAGAAGCTCCTTCCTGCTCTTTCTCCTTGGTGATCCGTGGGAGATTGGTGCTGATTTCCAGAGAGCCCGTGCCCAACCCAGAACCCAGTTCCTCACATTTGGGCAGTAAAGTTCCCTCTTGTAGACTCCTCAGCCCAGAAACATTCAAGATGTGCTGAAGGGGCAGCAGGGATGCTGATCCAAACCCCTCCTGCTGCTATTCCTCAGAGCAGGGACAGGGCAGGAGAGAGGGAAAGCAACAGGTTTTTGGGCACCTGCCTCTCATGTGACCTTCCCTGGGAGAGCATGACCTCGGCAGCTCTGCCCTCCCCGACGGGAAGATGCCTCCCACCCCGGGAGGAAGGCACAGCTGGACTCCAACCATCAATCACGTTCCGCCGGGAAGGGCTTGTATGAGTTGTGGGATTCCTGGTGGGGTGGCTTATTTTCAAAGCCTCCTGCAATAACAGCAACCGTTGCTCAGCTTCCTTTCTAGATAACCTTTTTCCTGCTGCCCAACATGCTTATCTGCTGCAGACAGGCTGGCAAGATGAACCGGAAAGCTGATACCTTATCTCTCCCCCTCAAGGAGCCTATTTAAGTGCTGGAATGTGTTGAGATGGTTAACGATTGTTAAAATCCAAGTGAGGAACATGGACCTAAGGACAGGTCCTGCTGGGAGGGAGCACTTAGTCAAAAAGGAGACTTGAGGGACTACAGACTTTCTAGGCTCTTCTATCTTTTATCTGCCAAAAGATGCATCACCTAAAATGTAAAGTGTTTGTTTAAAACTAAAAGGTATAGACTGGGTTTCTGGCTAATCTGGGGGTTACCCCTGCAGGCTGCTCCCAACTTAGTGAGGTTTGCTGTGTCTCTTGGATATGGTTTTATCTGTGTCTCAGTTTACTCACTGCAGGAAAAACACTGCTGTGGGTCTGCCCTGCAAGGGATGCAGCATGTGATTCCTCGCTCACCCTTTAATCTGACTGCTGTGGGAAGCAGTAAGATACTCACACATTCATAAAGGTAAATAGGATTGGAGAGCTATCGGGCTAATTGAAATGAACGGGGCTCAGCGGCTCAGACAGCCTGATACAATGAAATGAGACCTCTCCAGGGACACAGGAGTCAAGCAGAGCTTCAGCACTTCACTTATTTCACCCACTGCAAGTGGCAGCTACAGCAAGAGCAATTGTAGGCGCCAGGATTTGAGCACTGTGACAGGAGAGGGGCCAGGGAACACCAGCATGTCCAGGGTGATGGCTGTAACAGCTGCTGGGGATGGGTGAGACAAGCTTATTTTGGTCCTGACCTGGGTGAAAAAATAGCTGTTGGAGATGTTGCCAGCCTGAAACACTCTGACAGCCAAGAGCTGGGGTGCTCTGCTTCCTGATAGGCAACTGTGTCCCGGCACACCCAAGGGGGTACGATGGGGAAAGGGGAGCAGGGCCAGGCAAACCCTCACACCAATGGGTTGTGTGGCCCTGAGGAGCTCTGGAAGTGACCAGATCCCAGCACACAGAGCAGCAAGTGATGGGAGCTCGTGTGCATGTGAGGGGTCCCTGCATTCCCTGCCCTGATAGCACCCCTGAGGGCTGGGCTCAGACATGGGGATTGTTCCTTGCCTCTCCATCTGCTCTTGGACTGTGTTTGCTAGAGAAACTGTTCAGCTGCAATGCATGTGCTACTATGGGCTGCTGCATCTGAAAGTTAATCTGTTCCACATCACCAACCACTTTTCCATAGCAATGCATAAGGAATCACCCCAGAGCAAACCTCAGCCTGTCTCAGCCAGGAACTTCAACAGAAACACAGGTGATCCTGTGGCAGCCAGGATGCAACAGTGGTTTTTGGGAAGTCTGGTGCCATCCCAAGCTTGCTAGAGCTGCCCTATCCCTTGAGGCTTTTCAGCCCCTGCAAAACTCTTGAAATTAAACACTGCAATGTGCATGTCTGCAAGATCCTCCGAATTCTCTTTGCATCTTAGGATCCTCTTGGGTAGGAGTGGGACACCAGCCTCAGTCACAGCCTTTTTGGGGGTTGCAGAGAGGATCCTGCAGGGAAGCAGGATGGGAGGCCTGTGGTACTAATTTTTCTCTCCATAATGGGATTTTGATTACACTGATGAGGAATGGGGCTGTTATGGCTGCTATGTCCTGACATAGCTGATCAATCCCATGTATCTCTGCCCCTTCCCTCCTTGTTTAATTCCTTTAGGACAGCTCTTGTATTTTTGGGGTCATTGCAGCTCAAGTCCTCACCCTGCATCCCTGCCGGGTGCAGTGGCTATCAGAATGGGGCCGGGCTGCCCTGCAGATAGAATGAGGCCAGTTTAGCAGTTGTCCCTGTCAATGTAAAAAGTAGGAATGAGGAAGATCCATCTGAGCTGCTCGGCGCCTGTCTTGTGATCCTGAAACCCAAGAGCCCCCCCTGACTCAGCAGGTTATTAATAACCCCCTGGCTGTGCTCCCACAGCAGCGCCTGCCAGCCCTGGCACCGCCTGGCTCTCCTCTGTGGTGAAGTGAGATGCACATCCCAGGCAAGGGCAGGAGCTCCTTCCTGCCAGCCCCCGCACCCCATCCCCACCCACAGGGCTGGGCAGGAGTGGTATGAGTCTCATGGAGGGGTCTGGAGAGACCCAAGGCCTCTGCACCTCCTGCAGCACAGGAGAGGCTCCTGCTAAAGCCAGCCTCATTGCGTCCTTGTCCCACATCCTCTGGTTTTTATACCTAAAACCAGTCCTGGTCCAGGCTGCAGGACAGGTGAGTTTGGCCTCCTGGAGTGTGGCATCAGTGCTGCCACCTACGCCCTCCCCAGGCTGGGGCACACTGGGTGTCCCCAGGCTTCTGCAAACCCTGGTGGCACTTGGCCCCTATGTCTGTTTGGACGGGACAGGGTCTGCCAGCCACTGAGCGTCCATCTGTCTCTGCTGAACCTTTTCTGTGGTCATGGCCTTTGCCTATGTTCCTCTTCTCAGGCTTGTGAGAGCAAAGCAGATGGGCCACAGGTCCCTTGGAGACGAGCTGGGGGGAAAGAATGGCACATTCAACAAAATTGTGGTGATGATGCAATCTGACTTTGGTCTATTCCAAAGAGAGCACCTGGGCTGCAGGCAGCCTCCTGGGGGTCCCTCAGCATTGGTGGTCCCTGCCAGCCCTGGTGTGCACAGACCAGAGCTGCCCAGGTTTCCTCCTGCTCGGGGAGGGCTGTAGCACACCCACATCCCCACAACAGTACACGAACAGCCCTAGCCCCAGGGGCTCAGCAAATCTGGGGGTGATTTGGTGTGAGGGTGAGCCCAGCTGTGTTCACCAGGGCTGCTGCTCGCTAGCCAGGTTCATTGGCACTCCTGGGCAGGTTTTAAACAGCACAGTGGAGATGCCCACAGCACCAAGAAAAACCCGCTCCCACGTGGTGAAACATCTACTCGACACCTCGTCCGCCTCTGTGCACCAGCGCTGGGTGTGAGCCCAGCGCACCGCGGGGACTGACCCCCGACACAGGGAGCGGAGATGCGGGGACGGGGCTGGTCGCTGCCGGGGGCCACCCTCCGAGCTCCCCGGCCACCGGGACACGCAGCAGCCGGTACTGGGGACACTGGGGAGAGCGGGGCTCGCCCGCCGGCGGCTCCAGGCTGGGTTTGTCGCTCCATCTAGTGGGGACGCGGCGGGATGTCGCTGCCGCTCCCAGGGATCGCGGCCCCGGGAGGGCGGCCCGGAGCAGCCCCCGGGACAGCGATGCCCCGGCCCCTGCGACCTCCCGCCGTGTCCCGGGAGCTGCGCCTTTGCCCCCACAACAAGCCAAAGTCCCGTGGGAAGTTACACCCCAGGCCGTGCGGCCTTTTCCGAAGGGAGCAGGGACAGAGGGACAGAGGGGCAGGAGGAGGATGGAGTCCTTGGGACAGATGCTGTGTTTTCCCTGAGCAGAGGTAGTTAGCACTCACTGAAATATTTAGGAATTGTGTTAATAATTAAAGAAGAAGCTGAACTCAGAAGGGACCACGTGCGATCTCCTGAAACGGGAGGGACAAATCTAGTCACGAGGAAAAAAATCACTCACTAAAGAATAGAGTTATTTCATGAATTCCCCAAAAAAAAGGAAATGCTGCAGCTCCAGAGGCGTTCCAAACAACGGCCTTGGCTTCGGGGCTCTGGAAGTGCATCCTGCAGCCTGTTAATTGCAGTTTCCATTTCTGTCTCTGCACGTGTGCAGGATTCACACGCTGGCCGGGCTGTGATCATCCTGTCAGTGATCAGAGCCACACTCGGCAGGGACAGCAAAGAGCTGTTTAGAGCTTGGCTTGTTTACAGCAGGGGATGAAGCTTTACCAAAATCCACCCATTCTCATCAGCATTCAGAAGCAGCTGATAGTTCCCTTTGTCAGGGTGAAGCAAGATGTCGTTGAACTGTGAAACAGCAGATGTCTCGCTACTCATGGAGGGGAGGAATCAGATTGTGGTGATGAAAGGTTGGAACCATGACCCCAGGTGTGTCCATGAACTCACATCCTGACCGCAGCCATACTCATTATGAGGGTTTCAAGGTGGCAAACAAAATTATTTGTTAGTTTAAATTTGGACTGATCTTCAGATATAGAGTGAAAGAAGTTTGATATATTTATGTTATGAATTGTCATAAGAGTCAGACAGGTTGATCTAACAGAGGAGTGTTTTGACTTTCTCAGAAATATTCCTTGTGTTTTGAGATACAACTTTTAGGACCCTGTGTTAAATAACTGGATCCCCTTATTTGTCTTGGATTTTTTTCCCAACTTCTTTGAAGAAGGGGGCTTTGATAGAGCAAACAGAGATGTTAACTGACAAAAACCCCAGCTGCTTCTGCAAGTGTTTCCCTGTGTATTTTGGAAGTGAGTGTTTATTTAAAAAAACACCCAGGTCTTTGCCTGACAAAACTTTAGTACTTGCACCTCCATCTCCCTGTTTTCCCCTCTTTTCTGAATGTGCTGAAAACTCAGCATGTCACCAACAAACTTTGGAGTCTTTTGAAGAACACAAGCTGTCACATTGTAAGAAAGGTGTGTGATGTTTCTTTGATTTTTTTTTTCTTGATCCTCTTACTATTTAAGCAACCAAGGTTGTGTGAGAGCTTCCAAGTGGATGTAGCAAGAAAGGCTGGGCTTTAAAAGCTGTCTGAAGAACAGCCTTGCCATCTTCTGAACAGCACAGCCAGAAAAATCACCGAGCCAGGATGAGCAGAAGCAGTGGACTTGTTTTGCAGTTATGCATAAGGAAAAACTGAAGTCATGGCTGATGAAGTGCCTCCTAAATACTTGCACTATCAGGCAACTGGTATTTGGTTTTTGTTGCGAGCAAAGCTCAGTGTTCAGGCCAGCTGAAAGCAATTCACTTCTCATTGGAAGAATAGTTTCTTCCTTTTAATCAGCTCTGTTCTAAATGATTTCCATTTTTAGTGCCTTAAATAGTCATTTTGGTTTGTCCTTCAGGCAGCCAGCATTTTCTCATGAAGAATGGAGTGGGTCTGCAGCCTTTAAAAGGACAAACAATAGCCTGGCAAACAAACAGTTCCATGGCATCTTGTTTTCATACAGAGCCTGCAACTCCCGTGGGCTGCAAAGGAATAAAAACCAACAGCCTCTACCTGATCTAGAAGCTAGAAGAAGCAGTAAGTAACAAAACACAAATAACCCAGTTTGGAGTAAAGGCCAAGATTCCTGGGTTTTCATACCCCTTTCCCATTCCCAGTATTTCATACTCCGTTTCAGCTTAGACAGGTGAGAGACTCCAGCTTCCTCTCTCATCAAAATACCTCTATATACTTCTGAAAAAGCTTCTCGATTGATATTAGGCCTTAAATAAGAGGGGAAAAAATCTTTTCTATTTGAGACCTAATGTCCCTTTGTTCTACTTGAGGTCTGGCTTTCAAAACATTTCCTTATATTTGGATAACACAGCCTCATACGTGGGATTACAGAGAGCTTCCAGAGCTACTCATGTCTTCTCTCCCACCTCTCAAATATGACAGCTCAACTCTATTGATGTTCTTGCTGACTGGGTTTTGGGTCCTAAGGCCCTGCTCACTTAGTTGCAGGCTTGAATTTCCCTGTAGCTGTCTCAGATGAGCTAATGAAATCAGTGCAGGCATGAGGCATTCTTGATTTAGGCATAACTGAATTTGAAATTATTTTCATGCTTCGGGGCATAAACAGCTCCTACCTCATGGAATTGTAAAGCATATTTTCCCGTGGACAGGTTATTCCACAACTGCCCATTGCGTGTTTCTCCTGCAGCAGGTGATGTTGGCTGCTGTCTGAGACAGAGGGAAAACTGGAAGGATTTTGACCTGACCCACTAAGGTAAATGTGTACTTTGTGGTGCCAAATGGCCTTTGGATGGGGAACAGAGAAGGATCACTTTGCTTTTTCCAAGTGTGTTGTGGAGTTTTGTGAATGACTGCGAGGGCAGTAAGGCCCTGTCCTGTGGCACAGGCTGCCATTTACAGCTGAACAAAGTGATAGCAAAATGGCACAGGAGCACTGAGCCTGTAAATCACCCTGCACAGTGCAAAGCAGGGGCAGGGATTGATAGATTCAGAGCAGATTTTTGTAGAACCTGTAGAATATAATAGGAATTCCATTATTTCTAGGAGGCCTTATACAAGAAGACATTTCTGTATGTGCTTATGCTATATTAGGTCTGTAAGTCCTCTGTAATAGGTATTTTGTATTTGGCAGTATTTCTCACTAGTGGAAGGATGAAGCACACAGCAGGATTTCTGCTCTCACCTGTAATTAGTCCTGCAAGGAGGAAGCAGAACACTCCTGAGTTTGACTCTCTTGTCCAGGGGATAATTTGGTAAGGTCTCTGGAACAGGTGAAAAATCAGAGTGGGTGAGCTGTTTTTCCAGAATAGATACTGCATAGAGCTGTGCACTGAACTTCATCCAGATGAAACCTGTTCTTCAGCCTCTGCCCAAACCTCTTCTTATTGTTGACACTCCTCCCTCAGTCTGTTGTGGGTCTAATCCTACCAGCTCTCACTTTACACCAGTTGTTTTGGTTTGTACACAGGCTGGTGAGAGGTGGTGCAGGTCTTTTGAAGAGCACCAGAAGAAATTCCTCACTTTATGCCAAGGTCTGATGATGTCCCCATGGACCACATGTAGTTGACCAGGATATAGAGGGGCCACACTCTCCCCTGTGGTGGTAGAGACAAGCCATGTCCTCTGACTATCCAGATAGTGCCCAACTTTGAACAGTGAGTGGGTGGAAAATCCAGTCCTAATGCAGTCCTGAGCCCGACTTGCAGAATTCCAGAGCTGGCCCTGGCACACTGCTGGGTACAGGTGGAAAGCCAGGAGCTCGTGGGCACTGCTGTGTAAACACCTGGTAATGGATGTACAATTCATTTGTCTTTCATTTGTTTACGTTGGCCTTTTGATCACCACAACTCTTTGCATTAATTTTTTTCTTTAACTGGTGCATCTTGGCTTTGGATTGTTACCTTGGAAATGCACTGGAGACCTTTGGAGAACTGCTTATTACAGCAGCAGGTGTGGATAGTGCTGACCTGGACAAACCTGTGTGAGTCACCTGCTGATGGTGAGGGTTGTAGGTGTCTGAATGAGTCACTGAAAGTGAGGGGATGCCACATTCCTGATCTCCCCAGGGGAAATGTCAATGCCTTTGGGTGGCTTCTTGTGACTGTACACCTGTAGCTGCTTCCGTGGAGGACAGTGAGGTTTGTATGGGCAGGAAGCAGGTTAGAAGAGCTGTTTGTATGTGTGTGTACTTGTCTGACTAATGGAGAAAGAAAGAGTTAAGTGGACCAGACTAATGCCCCAGCTCCCAGTGAGGTGGTGAGAGCAGGTGTTGAGAATGTTGGGAAGGAGGGTGGGCACCTGTAAGGGGAGAAGTGAAGACCATTGTCCTACTGTCTCTGGACAGGCAAAACACTTCTAGAAAGATGAGATGAGACACCAAAGGGGCAGGAGTGGTGTAATACTTTGATATGCAGAAAAGGACATCTGACAACCAGATGATGGTTTTCAGCAGTGCTGGTGCATCTCTTGGTAGCCCAGTGCCTGGCAACTTCAATAGCATAGTAGGAACATCCCATATGGTCCAGAAAGCTGTTCATGCATTTCTTCCCTCTGCATTACTCTTGATGACTGTTTGAGATCAGACACATCTCTCATGAGCAGTGATCTGGGTGCCTGGCCTTACACTGTTCCTGTAACGTGGAGAGAGGTGGGAATTGTTCCTCCTGAGGCATTGCCTGCTCCAGGGAAATGTGCTGCAAAATTCCTCTAAAGCCACTTTCCCTTCATGGGCAAGGGCATGTGGGGTGACAGCGTATGATTGGTGACCCACGAATAAGCTAAAGAGTGCATTTGCGTGAGACCAGCAATGCCCAGGTGCTTGTCCAATATATATAAATATATGCAAAAATGTGTGTGCACCATTTTTCTGAACTGCTGGATAGTCCCTAAGAAATAAATGCATGCGTATCTGCAGTCTGGCCTTCTGTCACCAAATGTCACACTGACAGACACCTCTGTGTGTTACAGGACAGGGAAGGAGAATTAAAGAGAGGTTGCTCTGTCCTTGGGTGCAAGGAGACCACATCTCCAAAGCTATAAAAGATCCACTGGGCAGAGGAACTGCAATGTGCAGTAACTTTTATAACCCTGTCTTTAGTGCCAGTTTCTTGCCAGTGCTGCTGCTCAGGTTGTGTTGACCTGAAAATCTTTTCGTCTGAAGCAGGGACTGTGTTTGCCAGTGAGGCTACTGGAATTTTATGGCTTCAGAAAGGAGTGACTGCCTTGCTCTACTGCATTCATTTCCATCATCCTTAATGACAGAACAAATTAAAAGATATTTCTGGACTGAAGTCCTTCCAAGGGGCAGCTCCTTCAGGTTGCCTTTGAACCTGCTGCCCATGAAACCAGAGGGGAACAGCAGGCAGCCTTCAGTGGTGTTTTCTGGTCCCTCTCAGGCTGGACAGGAATCCTCATGTCCCTGTCATTGCCCCATGTCCCTGTTACTGCCCCACGGTTCTGGGGTCATAAAAATATGAGAGAAAAACTTCTGTTACCCCCTTGGAGATATTGTCCCTGGCACAGGAGGTTCGAGCTGGGGTGGTTGTAGCAGTGAACCCTGCAGTGATGACCCTTGCCTCATAAGAGAGATGCTCCAGTCCCCCAGTCCTACTTGTTGCCCTCCCCCTGGACCCACTGAGAGGAGCTCACAGAATCACAGGTTAATTGGGGTTGGAAGGGACCTCTGGAGATCAAGGCAGGATCACCTGGAGCAGGTGACACAGGAACGCACCCAGGTGGGCTTGGAATGGCTCCAGAGTGGGAGACTCCACGCCCTCCCTGGGCACCTGTTCCAGAGCTCTGCCAACCTCAACCTAAAAAAGTTCTTCCTGATGTTGAGGGGAAACTTCTCGTGTTTTAGTTTATGGCCATTGCTCCTCATCCTGTCACTGGGCACCACTGAAGAGAGTCTGGCACCATCCTCGGACACGTCGTGGAGATATTTACGTGGATTGATGAGACCTCCTCTCAGCCTCCTCTTCTCCAGCCTAACCCGGCCCAGCTCCCGCAGTGTGTCCTCATCAGAGAGCTGCTCCAGCCCCCAAATCCGCTCTGAGCCCTCCGCAGGACTCTCTCCCGCCCTCCCTGTCCCCCTGAGGGAGCTCCCCCTCAGCGCCGCCCCTGCGCTGCCGGCGGGGCCCTGCAGGGGGCGCTGTGCGGCGGGGCCGGGCCGCCAGCGGGAGGAG
>VXAC01002066.1:786558-851769 GCA_013399225.1 Rhipidura dahli
TTTTTTTTTTTTTTTTTTTTTTTGTGTGTGGTTTTTTTTTTGTTCAAGAAGGAGTTTTTCATCTCTGTGTGGGAGCAGCTGTGCTGTAAGCTGGGGAAACCCTAATGCGGGTCCTGGGACACGTGCTGGGTATCTTCTCCGGGGGGTGGATTTAGTCGGGTTGGTTGTGAATTTGGAGGGTTTTTTCTTAAAAAAAAAAAAACCAACCCTGATCTTCAAAGTCAGAGCTGCCGTAAGGGGTTTGAATGAGCTGGGAATTGTGGGGTTTGTTAGGAAAGTTGTTTTGTTTGGGCTCTGTCTTCTGGGTGTGCAAAGGGTGAGATACACATTGAGTCTCTACTCATCAGACGTTTGTATAGTGACGTTACTGGTGTTCGGGATGGAAAGGTACAATAAACATAAACGTTTAGGAATTCAGTAGTTTTGTTTCTTTCTAGGAAGTGTGAGCACATTGCAGTGTCTACATCAGCTCCAGGGGGGAAGGCATCCCACCCCTTCCAGCACTGAATCCAGGTTTATAGTGGAAGTTTTGGTTTTGTTAAGCCTTGTCTTACAGATTCACTTGAGGCCTTCACTGGAATGGGCTCTTCCATGATGGATAAATAGCTGGTCCCTGTCTTGGAGAGCCCAAGTTTGGAGAATCAGCTCCTGATGAGTAGGTTTCAGATATAAACTGGCCAGGACATTACTTTTGTACCAGCCTTTTCCATGTTCAGTACTGAACATGGTTTCAGGTATTGAAAGCTCAGTGTTCCAAAGGCTAGTGCTCTGGGCCAGAGACTGGGGAGTAAAGTCACCTGGAAGAGGTAGGGAGGCTGAGGCCATATTCTAAAAGTGGAATTTGAAGAGAGGATGGAAAGTGGATGTTTTTACACTGGTTTCTGACTGAAAACATGGAACAGTTACATGCATTTTACACTCCAAATAAAGTATTGTAAATGAGTCTGGGTTTTATCAGAAGCTCATCTGTGGTCCATGAGATCTTTGTGGGCTCATCATGGGTGATACTGCTTCTTTTGGGTCTCTGGCTTAAGAGTTCTTCCTAGTTAGCAGAGTATTTTGGGGTTACAATAAACAACACCTCTCCCATAATGTTTTTCTTGTTAAAATTTAAAAGTTCAGATTAAAAATCATACTCAGAAAAATCACAGATACTGTTTGGAGTTGCTGCTTTGTTGTTTCTGCAAGCCAGTGTGAGTACATCTGCTGTTAGCTGTATTTTGATTTTGTGCTTAATTTGCCAAGTGCCTTGAGTATAAGTTGATTCCTTTTTTTTGTTCATTAGTCTAGTCTGCTTTTCTGCATGGTTGAGTAAACTATCACACATCTGAGGATGCTTTCAGAAGTCTTCACTGTTTAGAAAACAAATTTTTACTTGAATTGACAGATACCTTTCTAAAAAGAAATTTAAAAAAGATAAATTAAAACACGTTTGGTATGGGTTTCCAAATTTTTCATTATAGACAAATTGGTGCCTTGGTTTTTTTAATTTGGGAGAATTTTTCTTTGGTCTTACAGTGCATTTTTTGGATGAACTCTTGAGCTTTTTTTTCTTTCTTCTGTGTGTGCAGGAGAGCTTAAAAGGGCAGCTCAGCCAGCTGGCTGAAACTGGAAAAGTGAGTAAATAGTCCATAAAGATGCTGGAAGGGAAATGCAGGGTTTAAAAGTATTTTTGTTTCAATAAGTGAGTAATATTCCTAAATATTTTTTATTAAAATTATTTCACTTCATAGTGACATCTCAATAAATCTTTTTAATAAAGCTCTGTGTAAAGCCTGACTTCAAAGGCTAATTTATTTGAACAACCTCCTAAAGGTGGTGGTGGCATTAGAGTCTGTTTGTCTGACGCAGCTCCCCATGGTACCTAAATGATGGTACAAGAGAGACAGCCCTCAGTGCCCGTGTGTGGCCTCCTCGTTCTGCTGGGGTCACACCTGAGGTGTGACTGAGGAAAACAAGAGCCCTGGTGCTGCTGAGCTTTACCTGAGCTGTGCAGTGCAGCCTGTGTGATGATCCAGTACAGAATTACCTGCCTGTTCAAGAGTGCTGCTTGCTCAAGGCCTTCATTGTGCTTACCTGAGTAATTGAAAGTGTTTTAGGGCAAGCCGGGCTAGGTTTAAGTGCTTTAAGTAAACCTTTTGTATTTTTTTTTTTCTTTTATGATGGTAGTCTCCAAGGAGATTTTGCTGTTGTGGCATTTCCACTTAAAATTGTGTATTTTCATGTTGAAGGAATAGAAGCAGTATGAGCAGGAGAAACTTAGTGATACAGGATGGTAACTTTAGGAGAGGGAGAGGGTTTATTCCAAAGGCTGGACCTCTCTGGTTCCCTGTTTCTTTTTACTACATTCCTCATTTATTCTGCAACTTGGCACTGAGCCGTTGTCTCAGTATCAGACCTTGCTCTTAAGCTGATCCTGCCTTGTAAAGTGTGTTTTGTTTTTCATGTGTCACTGACTCATTCTCCTAATAGGTCGATAAGTTCACAGCTGCTTATCACTAATTTCTCATTTGGAGCAGAAGAAATACAAGGTGGTTCTGTCAGGTATCAGACAGTGAGGTGTGAGCAGAGAGAGCAGGTAAAGGCTGCAGAGCTGCAGCTCTCTCCATCACAGAAGAGCCTTTTCTAAGGTCTGAAATTAAGTTACCAAAGGGAAGCACCCTCTGAGGGTGGGTTTTGCACACATCTGGGTTGGTTAAAGAGTTTTTCCTTCCCCCACAAGGATAAAATGGGGCTAAAGCAGGACATTGCATTATATTAAGCCTCACTGGAACATAGCTTGAGCTCATGTTCTGTTAGTAACTTGTACTAGAATTCAGGATGTTCCCTGCATGCGCATGTACTTCTTGTGCAAAAGTAACAGAACATTTGGAGCTTATGAGCTGTTTATTTCAGAGCAAAGCTGTTCAGATACATATAGCTGTTAAATCCTGATCTGTTGTTTTATCTGGGAGCATTTGGACAATAACTGAAGTGGACTGGAGGCTGCTTTAGTAGTTTGTGTTGTTCTGTAATTCCCTGTGGCATTGGTTGGTTGTGAAGCTGCTTGACCTGCCATGCCGTGGGGTGTGTAGGGACAGAAGGTGTTAAAAGGTGAATATGCAGTTCTGCAGGCGGTTTGTTGAACTTGCAGCCAAAATCCCGTGTCTGTGTTTTGATTCCAGCACTTAGATTTTCAGGAAAGTGTTGGTAGGCTGGAAGGGGTGGAAGGGGAATGGGGGTGAGCTCACTGTTACATCTTGAAGAGACTACAGGTATTAATTTGTGGGGGACTGAAGAAAAGTCATACCTTGGATGAAAGGGAAGAGCTAATGACCAGGTTTGAAATGTGCAGTTGAACCGGGTTTAAGTGTGAAGAAATATGGGAAAAATAACTGTGAAGAAAGTGAGGACTTGCTAACAACCCTCTAGGATCTGGCCACAAGAGCACCACTCTGGTGGACTGTAGTATTTCAGATGTCTGCCAGGCTTCAATCAGCTGTTGGGAGCGTCCTCAACAGCCTTCTGATTTCAGGTGGGTGGCACTTAAGAGGAGTAAACTACCTCGTATTTGTGCAGTTAGCGCCCTTATGGAAGAGATGTGGTGGAGGAATCCTTCCCAGGTAGCCACTGAGACATTCAGATGAGAATTGTATTGATGGTGCTCCAAGGAGTGAATAGAGACAGATTTGAAGAGCTTGCACTGGGACTTTGCCTCCCCCAGGCACTTACTGTGTGGGAACAGTGATTTTTTTGGAAGAGTTCTGCTGCGGGGTGAGTTCTTCAGCTCTTCCTACCTGTATGTGGGCCGGGAGGCTGCACAAAAGCCTCGAGTGATCTTGTTCAGAGTTGGGAGTGGGCTGTGAAGCAGGCAGGGGAGTAGGGACATGTTCAAGAGGTGCTTCTTCTTTGGCTACAATAATAACTATGGTTTTATCTTTTATTGAAATAACCAAGCTTCAAGAACCGTCATTCAGAAACAGATTCATGTGATCTTGAGTGTTATTATGGTGTTAGTATTCTGCATCTGATCTAAGTGTTGCCTCTAATGATGCCTGTGATCCTTTTGCAGTGAAAGCCGTATATGGGGTGGTTCATTTAGGAGGTGTTTGCAGCAGTCCCTATTCCAGCATGGAAGGACCTGCTCCTCACAGAACTCCTCTGGAGCAGGGCTTCATGCTGCTGCTGGCCCCATAGCTTCAGGCAGGCGGTGTGATTCAGAGGGTGCTTTTCAGCCCCAGAAAGTGGGAGATGAAGGCTCTATTTCTTGCTCTGCCACTTAGCATAGCTGCAGAGTTCTGTGGTGTTGTTTTCCTATCTGGAAAATAGAGGTGATGACGCTTACACACCTTGTCAGTTATGCACTGCAAATATCTATGTAAATTAAAGCATCTGTGAAATGTTTTCACTTCCTGTCTGGCTCGGCGTAGTCCAGATGTCCTGGGCACAGTCTGAGTTGCTTAGCTCTCCAGAAAAGCTGAAGCTTTCTAAAGAGTCTAAAGCCTCTTTCATCAGAGTACTGAATCACAACACATGTAAGGTGCTTTCTTACCACTTTGTACCTCTGTCCCTTTCCCATCACATTCCTCTTAACTCATTTGTAGTGAAAATGGCTCCCATGAATAGGCTTCCTATAAGGAGAATTGCTGTGCAATGCTGCATTGCTCTAGTGCTGTTCACATTTTGGGAACCTGGAGGAAGACTTCCTTGGAAACTTCAGCCTCTGAAGTGTTTATGGACTGCAGGCTTGTCTGGATTGCTTGTCATCTTATTAATGGCTTGAATCAGCTGCATCAGTCTTGATGGCTGTGGGAATTGGGAGAAGTCTGATAGAGAAAGAGCTATTAAGCTCTTGCCAGGACAGCTTTGTATGCTGCAGCATGTACCTGCCAGGGGAGCTCCCAGCAGTGCCTTGGGGAGGAACAAGGCCAGAGGGATCTGCTCAGCAGGGGTGTAAAGGATCCTCTCCCTTGCTTGTGCAGTGAGGGATTGGCATTTGCTGCCTGCTGATCAGTAGCATTGGGTTTTATCTCTTCATAAAGAAAACCTTCTGTGCATTACCCGAGTGGGACCTGAGGCCCTGGTCAGCAGACAACCTGAGAGAGTGGAGAGGTGTTACCAAAGTCCAGATTTTAATGTGAGGCTCATCAGGCACTAGGTAAACATCCATATTGCCATTCCAGTGTGATCCTTCCTGAGACTGCAGAGAAGACAGAGCAGCTTACTCAGCAGCTGATGGCATTTGTGTGGAAAGAGCTGTGTCTGTTCCTAAAAAAAAGGACTGGTAACCCAAAGGACTGCCAGCTTTGCTCTGGTTTCATCTCTTGGAGCTGTGACATCTCTGCTTTTCTCTCTGCTTGTTTGCTATGAAATTTGTGTTCACTGCTGAGAGATGGAATAAGTTGCTGAGCTTGGAACCTGTTGAAGGATTTGTGAAATGTTTGGCAGAGAAGCATTCTCCAGTGGCCAGTGATGGCCTTGGATGGGTAGTGCTCTTCAAGATAAGCTACACCTAATGGTTTGGAGCCTAATGCTTGGATTCTGGCACTGGCAGCACAGGTGTTTCACCTATGCTACTCTTGCTGTGTCTGATCTGGTTATATGGGTATCTTGGCTCTGATGACTTTTAAAAGTCTGTGTAGGCAGAAGTATCAGGACTAAGGTACTTTCACAACCTTAGCATGCAGTGGTGGTTATTTTTAGTGATGGAAGAGTCTTTGCTTTCACCTGTCAGACTTAAGGTGTGGTGCAGTGCCTGAGAACAGTTTGTGCTTGTGTGGGTGTGTCCTGGCCTTGTGGGCTCCTCGGGAGCAGTAGGCAGGATTGAGTCTGCTTTCTGTGCCATTGGACAGTCTTTTCCAGTGGAAGGGAGTGTTCTGGACGTGGCAGGTGCTGCTGCAGTGCATTTCTTCCTTGTTTGATTCTTCTTTGCAAATTGCTTCTTTGTGATGAAGAGTTGCATTTTCTCTGAGGGTCTTGGCATGCAGGTTTGGGTGGCTGAGGCAGGGACCTGAGCTCTGGGACTTCTTGCTCTCTACAGTCTTAGTTGAGCAAACTGTTCCTCTGCCTTGGACTGATAGTGCCAGCCCTGTTACCCATCAGGAGATCCCCACCAGCTACTCACAGTCTGTTATTGTTGCTCAGATACCTAATGCCCAATTTACCTTACAGCTCAGCTGAATGTTGCCAGGAGCTTTCTGAACAAGTTTTGCCAACAGAGCATTATGCCAGGTGTTTCTTTTGTATTTGGATTTAAATTGCTTGCTCGTGATCAGCCTCCTTGTTTTGGTGCTGAGGGAGCGGGATGTTGTATCTCTGTGTTCCCCCTGGACACTGAGCTCTCAGAGGAACCTGAGCAGGGCAGAGTGGAAGGCAGAATCATATTGGAGTCTGAGGGTTGTGTTTTTCAACTCTGACCCTTGGTTATAGGGGAGCCAGAGTGAAAGTACAACTCTAAGGGTAAGGATTTGCACTTGAATATGAACCTTGTTGGCAGGCAGCTCATGGAGATGATGAGGTCACTTCCCTTTCCTCTTGTAGCAGAGGGGTTGGGATCTGGATCTGTTGAGGCCACAGGTGATTCTTGCTGAACTGAGCTGCTTTGTCCTTCCTGGGTTTGGTCTCTGAAATGTGTAACGACAAAGAAATAGACTGTTTTACTTCAATTCGTGCTGAGCCTTGACTCCTTCAATACCCTCATGGCCTGGATGAGAGGGTAAGGAGTGTAATGTTGGTAGATGGTGACTCCAGGTTGTTCCACATGAGATACCTTCCTGCTTCCCTGCAGGGTATGAAAGCCCTGCAGCACTTCCTCTTGGGTTGGAGATAAGGTTATACCTTCCTGACAAGCTGGCACCAGTGGGTCAGTTCCTTCTCTACAGCATGATGGGGCAGATGGGTGAAACTGGCTGTTTCTCTCATGAGCTGTTGTAAACAGACACTCCTTTCAAGGAAAGAATTAACTGCACACCTTGGGTTTTCTGTTGCTTGAAGAAGAGGGGGAGTTTCATGAGCACAGGATCTCGTAACTACTTTCTGTGGGCTGTGGACCAGCCTCCTGACTGAGTTTTTTTTTTGCTCTGTGCCATAGTCTTGCATACTCAGGATGAACTATTTCTTTGTCTGCATCCTCAATTACTGGAGGTCAGGGCTCCTTTCCAGGGTGTGGTGTTGTCTGTCCAGCCTGCACAGAAAGGACCACAGAACTCGTTAATGTTTTTGTGTAAATACAATTGAGCTATTCTCCAGACTCCAATCTGCTTTATCTGTTTTACAGTAAGTTACAATTCTAGCCTCTCTGGCTGCCTTTGCCTTGCCTGCCTTCCCAGCACTGGAAAAGCTGTTTAGCAGAGAGGTGAAGCTTCTGTATTTTAAGGCCAAATCTGACACTGCAAAGACCTGGTTTCTCTAGAATGTGCAGCAATTCAGTGATTCCCAGCCTGTTGGTATGTTTAGAAGAGGGGGCAGCAGGTGAGCTTGGTGAAGGCACAACTGAGAAAATGAGGTCATGTCATCTTACAGGACATGCCCTTTCTCTCCCCCCTCCCTGTTGTCATGTTTTGCCTCTGTCTATAGAAGTCCACAATGTGGAGTTAACGATAAATCCACTGTCCAGAAGACTCTGCCTCTCCTCTTTATAGTCCTGCTCCATGTTTCAAATCCCAGGAGGTTTGACTTACAGATCTGAGGATGGGGCTGGACTGCAGGCAAGTTCTCTGGCAGACAATTTCCAACAGTATTGCTTGGCTAACAGCGTACCCCTGCAATAAATCATGGGAGATGTGATCCTGGTCTCCCATTCCCTGAGCCAAGGTTCATGGGAGATGGCGAGAAGCTGGAATTGTGCAAGACTAAAAGAACTGGTACCACCAAATATGTCTTTTGAGCTAAGCAAGGAGGGTCCTTCTTGTGAATCAGGAGCTCAGTGATGGGGTGTCTTTTCTCTGCACTGCAGACTCTGACTTGCTTTTCCCTGTCTGGCAGGATTTTGTGCCGTTTTCTGGCACTACGTTTGGTGTTACAGATCTTGGCAGGGCCTTTTTCAGGTGTACCAGCAAATCTTGGCATCTCCCTCTGGAAATAATGCAGTAGAATGAAAGCAAGAGGGTTTTTTGTGGCTTAGACTCTTGCTACAGCCTCTGCCTGCTGCACATCTCTTCTGCATTGATCCCTTTGACTTTGTACTTGGATGCTAATATTCTCCTGTTGCTCCCTGCCTTACTAAGCAATCTGTGCTGGGAACCGTGCTGATCTGGTCCTTTCCTTGCTAGGCTCATGATCCCTGCATGGCCCAAACAGGGCTTCTTCAGGATATAAGGGCATCTGGCAGCAAGTCTCTGGGCAGACGATCCCAGTGTCCCACCAAAGTCCTCCCAAGGGCATCCAGTGGTGTCTTTCATTGCTGCGGCAGGTGGTGAATGTTTCACAAATAGCTGGTTCTTGGTGGGATGTGGTCCAGGAGAAGTAGTGGTATCTCAGATAAATGTTTAGCTATGGAAGTACCAGTAAAATTGACCTATGTGTGTATTTAAAGAAGAGTGAACATCATTAATCTCCTGTAAAACTATGCCGTGTTTTTTAAATGGTTTCACATTGCTGGTGACATTAGGAACCACAATGTGTTTCAGTTTAACATGACTCCAGACACTTTTCTCTTCTGGAAGTACTCTTTAGCTTTTCCAACCTGTGAGTTTCTGAAGAATTTGTATAAAAGTACATATCAGAAATCTTCCTGCTTGTGGAGAAAAGCCTTTTCACTGTTAATCTCCATCCTGTTGCTTTGTTTTGTGTTGGTGACTGCTGTGAAGTGAGCAAGGAGTGAAGGTCTGCAGTAGTCAGGATTGTGCTTGGTGTAGAGCTCAGTGGTGTGTGAGTAGCTGAAGTGATTCCTTCTAGTATGTGTGTTACCTTTCATAAATCTGTTTGCCCTGCTCAGCTAAGGCTGGCTGACTTCCAGGTACTCAAGCTCCATTGAAGTCTTGTGAATAAAACACCAGCAGCCCAGCCTCCTGCATACATAGATTTGCAAAGAGCTTTGCAGACAATCCTGTTTGTCAGGAGTTCCTCCATTTGGCTGTGTTTTCAGCTCAGGGGTTTCCAGTTGTTACCAGTGCCAGGATCTCAAGGTTTTCACACGGGTTTTTTGCAGGACAGGCTCAGCAGATACATGCTGTAGCTCCACTTGTATGCTTGTAAGTCTAATGTCTTTAAGACATTAAAATGTCACTGTTGCTCTGTGGATTAGAATTTACCTCTTGAAAAGGCAGTTAGGGTCAATACCCAAAAATCAAATGCAGGGCAGTACAATGTGGACATGAGGATGCCTGGGCAGTGGAACACTGCCCAAGTGCTTCTGCTGCAGTTACTCGTATCCTGAGATCTCTAATGGAACTGGTCATACTGCAGTATTTTGTGATTGCTCAGACACTCAGTGTTTGGCTGTCTGTTGCTGTCCCTGGTTATAGTAGGAGATAGTGCAAGTCCTGAGAATGGGAAGAGCTACATTGCACCCTGAAACTGATAGCAAACCTTCCCCCACAGACCTCTATAAACCCAGAGAGAAACCTTGCAGAAATGCTGGTGATTGATTTTTTTATGATTTCTCTGTAACAGGGGATATTGCTTTCTTCAGGGTCAGCTGTCGGGCACGGGAACCCTGAGCACAGGTCAGAGGCTCTGCCGAGGCTGTCAGTTTCCACTTGTCAGCATCAGCATGTGCCTTCTTGTTCCAGCTCTGCTAATAATGAGCATGCAGACTGGCAGTTGAGTTCTAAATGAATTACGATTTCTATCAGAAATGGCTTTACTCTTCAAGACTAGAAGGCCTTTATGATCTCTGCCTGGATTCCCTGCTTAACTGTGTGATGGGAAGATAGTCCAGCCTTGTATCAGTCTTGGGAGGCTCTGTGGCTTTTTTGAAGTGCTGTGGGTGAGCTGGGTGCCGAGTGATCTCCCTGGCTGGTATACCCTTAGATTAGCTGGGATCTGCAGCTGGCAGGAGGGACAGGCAGCAAGGTCCTGCCAGCCCCCACAGCTCTGACCCAGCTCAGTTCTGCTGCAGCCTCTTTGCACAATGACTATGGAAATTGCTTCACCTCTCCATGGTCTTGTTTTCCCCATTGGAGCACACACGTAACACATGAACAAAGATGTGTTTCAGGTCTGCATTGAAGGAGTTGAAAGTAAATTTCATTTATCCAGACAGCAGTTTTGTCCATCCCAGAAAGTTTGACAAGGGGCTTTATCCTGACATGTATTTGTGAAGTGTTGTTTATTCTTTCTGCATCCTTTTAATGATATAAGATGTAATCAAGAGGCAGCTGAGACCCGATTACATAACTGTTGTCAGGGTTTCTCTTTGGCAGCATTGCCCTCTGTCTTGTTTACACATTGACTTTCAGGAACTCTGGGGTTTTCTGTTAACTAGATAACTCCTCAACCTGATCTGGTAGGTGGTTTGTTGTTGTTGGGTTGTTTTTAAACACCTTCTAATTCTGTCTGTTTTGAGCTTTCTAAACTTCAAAGTGGATTTTACTGCTTTCATTGTGAGGTTGGTACAGGCTTGACACAGCGTGGATAGGCCCTGAGCCAGGTGCCCTCTGCAAGGCACGGTATACCTGTAAAAGCAGATGGCTGTGCTCTTGCCAGCACAGCACCCTCTGCTCTTTGTTCTGCTCTGGGGCTCCCCACAACTCTGCCCCTTCAAAAAGCTCATTGTTCTCAGTCCAGCTTGTGCTTTCTTGCCAAGTTTGTGCTAATCAGTGTGTTTTCTCCCTCTCTCTTTTATGTCTGTCCTACTAATAAAATACAGTGCAAATGGGTAAGTGAGGGAGGAGCTGTTGTTTTCTTTGGCACATGGTGGCCATTTGAGCAAAGATGAACCAGACTGGAGCCAAAGATCTGTTTGCTACTCTGCAGGAAAAGGTGCCTCAAGACTGCCATCCAGCCCTGTTGCCTCCTCAAAGCCTTCATGCTGCAGCCCCATGTAGTGGTCCAGCAGAGAAGCCCGGTGTTTTCCCTGAGCATCTCGTGGATGCTGTTGTTGATTGACAGAAAATACTCTTTTTTCTCTCTCTGTGGCTACCTAGCACAGAGTCCATGGCTTCTTGCTCTTGACAGACCTGATTTAAATCCTGCAGTGCAGGAACAAACTCTGTGTGATGCCAGGCTTGTTGGTCAGACACCTGCCTCCAGCAGCGGCCCCTCCAGCAGCGGCCTTTAGATGGGCTTTACTTGACCAGTTGTACTTGGCACTGTGTTCCCAGCCTGGCTCTATCCAGCATGTTCTCAGTCTGTGCTTTAATTTGTACATAATGTGTGATGGACTAATCCTCTTACCTGCAAATCGTGTTTGATAACTCATTGCTGAAGGGAATTGTAGCCTTTGGTCAGATAGTTTCTTTCAGAAATAGTGATTACTGTCTCTGTTGGAAAAAGTCTTTCAGCTGGGTGAGTTTCAGAAAATGTGAGGTGTGGGAAGATCTGAGATATGTGTGTGTGTCTATACATGTATATAGTGTTTTGTTACTCCCAACACAGAGTTGAAACCCTAGAATGGGACCTAGCAGATGGTAAAATGAAACTGCCAGCAGTTTTAGGCTTGAAGTAGAGGCTTTACAATAAGAAATTTGGAAGTCTAAATTATGTGTGAAGAGGTTAGATGAAGCTCCTAGATTTGAGAAAATTTAGAACAGAATGATGCTTTAAAAAACCAAAAGATAGGTCCACTGAAAGTAAGCAAAATGTCTTCTGACATAAAAGTTGATATACAGTGTGTGCATTGCCCATGTTTCAACTTTGTCCCAGGCTCGAAGAGCCAAAAAGTCAATGTAAGGAAACTGGCTGCATGCTGGGTGTTAATCACAGCATGTTGTGCCAGCAAAGATCAGATTGAAAAATTAACAAACCATATCTGTTGTGAAAAGTATATTTCAAGCTAAAAATTATATTCAAGGTGCCAGCAACAGAGGAATGGAAATTTTTGGTAACATGTTTGGAGAATTCATAGTAGAACAGCTGAACTCACAAGCTCCAGAATCTGGATCTTGTACAGCTGAGCAGGTTTTTTTGACTACTTAATTCTCTTTTGCGGCCAGCCAATGGGAAAAGGGAATTTTGAGAAATAGTTCTGTTGCTTTCCAGTGATGCTGTCAAAGCATTAATTGCTGGTATAACTGTGGCCTGTGTGGAACCATAATCTAAACATTACAAACCCAGCGCCAGTGCTTCAGGAGAAATGCAATGATAAATTGCAGTGTGGTATGAGATACAAAGATACAGTGCTTTTATGGCATTTATGTTTAGGAATCCTTGTGTTTAGCTGCTTATTGTCAGACTTACTCTTTTTAAGCAAGGACTTGTTGACCCCCCCTTCCTTATGTTCCCATACTTAAGAGTATGTCACTTCTTTCAACACTGGAGTGGCACAAAACAAGATGCCTTGAGAAGTGTGTCCCTGCAGTTCTTTTCATTCAGTTTGTGAATCTTGAAGCCCAAAAGCTTCTTGTGACTAAAGAGGAGGGAGTTAAAGCCTTGTAACTTGGTGTGTGTGCTCACTGAGTATGTTCAGTTCTTGCTGTTTTGTGTGTGCTCTGTGTTTTGCTCATCTGTGGCTGAACAATCTGTTTGATGGGGGTTTCCTGGTTCTCTTCCGTTAAAAGGCAGATCGGGAGCGGCGCAGAGAAATTTCCTTACTAGATGACATTTCATCGCAATGTCCGATCGTTTGGGGCAAATAACCAAGGGAAAGGATGGGAAAAGCAAGTACTCGACTCTCAGCCTGTTTGATAAGTATAAAGGAAAGTCAATAGAAGCTATCAGAACTACAGGTAAGAAACACCTCCAGAAAGCTTTTGATGTCTTCCAAGAGTATTGTTGCAGAGCTCATTCAGGTTGTTGATGCTGTGGGACACCACTGGGTTGCAGTATCTGTGCAGGTGTCAAAGCCTGTGTTTCATTAAGATCTAAAGGAAAATGTCCATGACTCTTTGTGCTGCTGTTATTGTGGAGACATAAAGGAATTACAGGACAGCTGGGAGCTCTTGGCCCTTTTGTTTAGCCTGTGTCCTTGCTGCAGAGGTAGCAGGCTTAAATGGAAGCCTTGCCAGGGCCTTAGGCTGTGCCAGGACAGGGCACCTGAGCTGTCTGAAGTGCCTTAAGCTTGTCAGACCTTGTGTGAGGTGAGAGTCAAGGACTGAAGGCCACTGGGAAAGAACTGAATTGGTTTTGCAGTGGAAATATGACCAAAATTAGATAGTGGGTTCAAAAAAATTACCTTGCCTGGACTGGCTCTGGATTTGGTGTGACAAACAAAGAAACATGGAAAACAAACAATAAAATACTTATTAATAAATGTGGTCTGGTGGATAAAGCTGGAAAATTGAGACCTCAGGATTCCCAGGTTAGGTCACCTGTTTGTCTGCTGAGGGGTGGACTTGAGTGGCCATTTCCCCAGTCTGTAAAAAGGTGATACTGCTTCTCCTTGGTGAAATGAAAGAGCTACCTGAGCAAATCCTCCTAAAAGACTCTGTGAGCACTTTGTTAACGAGAAGGATTTTTCTCCCTCCTGCTGTAGGAGCTGTTTGCCAGCTGCTAGAACAGACGGCTGCATCTGTGTTCCTGTGGGAAGCAACCTGTGTGTTGACATAGCAGCAGCACTTCTGTTGGGGCTGCACCCAGCCACAGGTTTCCTAATTAAGGTTACTTATCTAGCAGGATACAGCCCTCTGACCTGCTGCTGTTCCTTTCTCACCAGTTATTCCTAGACATGGCTTACAGAGTCTTGGGAAAGTTGCTGCTGCCCGGCGCATGCCACCTCCTGCAAATTTGCCTAGCTTGAAGTCTGAGAACAAAGGAAACGACCCCAACATCATTATAGTACCCAAGGACGGTACAGGATGGGCAAACAAGCAGGATCAGCCAGACCAAAAGAGGTGGGTAGAGCGAATCTTTGGTAAGTTCTGCCAGTTCTGCACAGTAGGGCAGCAGTGATTGTGCCCTACTGTGCTCAGTGTTGGACCTTATAGGGATCAGTTCTCTGTTGTCCAGGCCACTGTAGAGTCAATGTTTTAGCTTGATCTTTTAGCAACTGCCATATTGCCCAGAGTTGTTTTCCTGCCTTCCTTCCCCTTTGGTCTCACCTCTGCTGTCTCTGCTCAGTTCCAGTGCGACGGCTGCACAGCTGCAGGAGTCGCTGCCGCAGCAGGGTTTGCAGAAATCTGTCTCCAGTTTACAGAAGCCGACACAGTCAATCAGTCAGGAGGTAGGTGCCAGCAGTCTCCGACTGCCACCCCGCTTCCCCTGTCCCCAGGCAGCTTGAGGGCTTTAATTGCCTGTGTTGCTTTGCACTTAAGAAAAAGCTCCTGTATAATCAGTTTTTGTGGAAGTGACTCTCTTGAGTCCAAGCTGCTGTGCACCAGGAGTGTTGTGCTGCAGGTTACAGAAGTAGCATACACAGAACTGTATTTCTCAAATGTGTGCAGAAAGTATAGTTGCACTCTTGAAAAAAATGGCTGGAATGTGGGATGGCTGGTTAGCACTTCTAAACTATTCTACTTCGGTTGTAATTCAAATGTTGTTTGGTGACAACAGATCCAGCTCTTGCTCCCAGCCTGATGAGACTTGATGGGAAAAGATCTGGTCATGTGGGAGAAGTAGCCAGTGCTAGGACCTGAAAAAGCTAGTGACAAGCAAGAAGGTGTCTCAGAGAGTGCAAGGACCTGGCCCCTGTGTGTTGCAGATTTCACACTTCTGGTTTAAAAAAAAATCCCAGTCCTCGAGGTTCAGGGAAGTCAGAACAGGAGTTAAGTGTTGAAGAGGAGAGGAGTGGTTAATGCATGAGAAAGTAGGGTAGCCTTCAAGCTGTGCTGTAGCATGGAACAAATCCGGACAATTAAGGAGACCATTTGGAAAAATGCAGCAGAACAAAAGGAAAGCTTGATGAGAGTGCAAGTTGAGGAAACAGTTGGTGAAGATGGGCAGAGGAGACATTAGAGCAGAACAGGGAAGAGAATTTTTGCTGTAGCATTGTAGTACACTGGAGTGGAGAACAGCTGACTGTAGCCCCAGCTTGAAGCTGTGGAGACCCATGGTATCTGGGTGATGTGGAGGCCTGAACCATAGCAGGTGCCAGCCAGGAAATGAGAAACAGTCATGAATCTTAACTGATCTGGGGTTTCTCTTTTGCTTTGTTTTGTTTTCAGAGTACAAATTCAGTGCCAGGTGGACCAAAGTCATGGGCACAGCTGAATGGAAAGCCAGCAGGACAAGAAGGTGGTGAGTATGATAAACTGAAATGGTGGGTACCTGCTTTTCCCAGACAGGCATGAGATGGGGTGGACTTCATTTCTTCCTGCCCTCCCTGTCAGCCTGGTGCAGAATGGGAGTGACGCCTTCTGAGTCCTGTTTTCAGTCTGTGTGTTGGGTTGGCTGGAATGATGCAGCTGAATCAGTTCAGGGCTGCCAGTGCAAGACATGGCTTGAACAGAATGTGTCTCATGGCTGCATTGAACCAGAGCAAATCATGCTCTTGGGATGCAGCAGGGAGTTCTGGGAGGGGAAGGTGCTGAAGGAGAAGGGAAACATTTGCCCTGTCATGAGAATCTTCAGTCAGCCCAGAGCAGTGTGTAATAAAGGTGCAGTATGCAGAGTGAAATTCAGAGGGGAGGGATTGGTTTTGAAGAGAAGAAAGGAAAAGGAACATTGGAGAGGGGAAATGTAGGCATCTCCCTGGGTAGTAGCAAGGGGATCTTCACCTAACTGAGTAGTCAGAAGAGAGGCTGGAATGTACAGTATCCATGATCCAAGGGAATTGCAGTGGGTGGCAGTGGCAGTGGAGCTGCTGCAGGGTCCATCTGCCTACGCATTGGCTGAGGCCTTGCTATTAAGTCTCCCTCAGTAACTATGCTGCTAATGGCTTCTGCTTGACTGAGAATCCTGAAGCAGTGTTAACATGAATTGGGAGTTTAGTTGTCTTCAGATGCATCCATTTCCACCCAGGAGGTGGTTTCCAGCTGGACTGAGTAGTGCCATTAAAACCATAGTGAGAATAACAGCTCAGTTCCACTGTTTTAATGTGAACAGACCTGGAACCATTCACTTGTCAAGTGAAATTGCAGAGGGATTTGAAAGAATTGCTGAAGAGACAGCTGCTGATTGCAGAAACAGGGGGGACAAGTTTACCCTAAATTAAATGAGGCCCTTAATGAGAGGGTGTTTCTTGAAGGCTAAATGTTAAAGCAGAAACTTGTACTTACCTGAGGTTGGTGGCCAGTGCTAAGACTGTCTTGTTTGGTTAATTGGTACTTTCTTGAGTCTTGCTGTGTAGACCTCCTGTACAGTCATTTTGAAATGATCATCTAACAGTGTTCCTAAAAGATTTTTTGAAAACTCATTCTAGGTCACACTTAACAACATAGAGTTCTCAATCCAAGAAAACAGTTGCCTATGTGGTAAGGGCAGCTTAATTAGAAGGTAATTGAATCACAGAAGCATCAGAAATCTGTCTGAAAGGATTTCTTAGGCCGTCCCCTGTTTGCACCTCTTCTCTGGTGGCACTGCACAATTGCTTTTCCTTCAAAGCTAATTCAGGTATTACAGACAAAGAGAAGAGTCTCTTGCTTTTTGCTCTTTTGAAGTCTTAGACTTGTAAAATCTCTTTTGGAGGGTGTATCCTGAAGAAATGTGGTCTAATAAATTAATTATGGAGTTCTCCATGCCTGTGTTTTCTGTATAAGGGACATTTGGAGGGGAAAAAAAAAAAAAAGAGAGGCACCAGACTTTTTTCAGTGTGATGCTGCTCAGGGTTAGTTAGAGTACAATTTATTAATGGCTGCACATAAATAGTTCTTATATTGTGCAGCCTTACTGGGAACAGACGTCTCCCCTGAAAGACACTTACCTGTGCCATTCTAGTTCAATAAAAATCAGAACTCTTCAGTAAGTCTTAGCTACTTTGTGATGTATTTAAGCAATGTCCTTCTCAAGTAATTTCATCTGGCTAAAATTAAAGGTGTTGCATGCATCTGTTGCAGAGTTTTCCCTGGAAATTTCACATGGGAGGTCTTGTGCAGTGTGCAAGTTCCAGAAAGTAAAAATTACTTAAACCAGTCTGTCTTGACTCTTCAGGGCAAGGAAGGAGAAAGATGAGACTCTTGCAAGTCTTCAGTACTCATTGCTGATACTTCTAATATAATTCTGAAATGCCTTTTTAAGAGAGCATTAGCCAAGTAGCACTAAGAAACAGTTCTCCAAAAAAGCAATTCTTTTAATGTCTAATAGTACAGTAATGCTTGCAATTTCCTTTTGTTCAGTGTTATCTTGCCAACAGATTTAGGAGAATTGCTGGGTTTTGTGTTCCAGTCACTGGCAGATCTTTAGAATTGACAGAGAACTGTTGTTCTGGGATGACTGATGACTCAGCAAGACAATTTCCAGTGACTAGGAATGAACCTGGCCTGATCTGGCCAGTGATCTGCATCTTGAAAATGCTGCAGCAGGGAGAAGAGCATAGAACCTCTTTCCTTATCTTTGGTCTTTCACTGATACATTGACAGAAATTTTAACAATTTACTTCCCTGGCAGAGTGAGGTGTGAGCAGAAAGAGTCTCAATAGAAATGTCAAATACTTGATAGGAGGGTATTATTTTTGAGCGATCTTGCAGAATTTATCTCTCTGCCTCTGTCTGGATTCCCTACTTCACAAAAATAATTGGAAGCTGAGAAAGTTCACTGACTTTGTTGAATGTGAGAATTTAAATAAAGATCCTGAGTGTAGGAGTGCTGGGTGAGGACATGTGTTGTGGTGTTGGTGACAGTGTCTGAGAGCGCTGGGGATGTGAAGTGAGGTGCTGGTATGATAGTAACTTGGGTTTAAATATGCCAGAGACCCAGATTCCCAGGAAACACACTTCCAGGCTGATCTCATAAGGGAGTTGAAACAGTGGAAGGATCTTCTCTGAATCCCACACTTATTTGTCTGACAGGTTCAAGGGCCTCAAGCCGACTGTTATCCTTCTCTCCCGAGGAATTTCCGACGCTGAAAGCAGCTGGCGAGCAGGACAAGGTTGGCAAAGAAAAGGGCGCCTTAGATCCGTCGTATGGGCCAGGACCAAGCCTCCGCCCCCAAAGTGAGTGAAGGATTGTATCCTTCTGCCTTATCCCAGCACGTAACCCATTGAGTCTGTTTTGGGCCGGGGGTGCCAGTTCACAGTAGTACCAAATACTCCATCCTTACATTTCCTTTTATCTTTTTATGAGCTTACACGTGTCAGGCTGCTTAGCAGATATCACGTGGTGCTGATGTTCTGTGGTCCTGACAGCCAAGTATGGACTGTCATCTACTACACTGATTAATAAAAACTGCTGTGTGGTGTTGCAAAGCAGGCCCCTTCCCAGGCTGGGGGAGCCACAGTGAAATTAGTGTGTGGTGTAATGTGGCTTCTCTTTGAGTGTTTTTGCATCTAATTGGCCTTAATTCTGCGGGGTAAGGACTGTGGAGATGGGGAGTAGAGTTGGTAGGAGTTCAGGTTTATTCACAAATAAGGACACCACTGGCGCAGCAATTACTTGGTAACAGCTGATGCTGCTCCTCTCTTAGGAAAATAAACACAGGTGGAGATTTTTTTGGTCCTTGATGTTTTTCTACAACCTTAGTGTAATTAGGGCTTGACCAGAGCACTTGAGGTTTCGAGGCTTTCTGGCAGAGTGGCTGCCTGCATTTACAAATATTAACGTAATTATCACCTCCTTTCTAGATGTCACCAGTTGGAGGGAGGGCGGTGGGAGGAACATCACCTCTGCCACATCTCTGACCGCCTCCCCTGCTGAGCTGGGCAGCAAGACCTCCAGCACTGGAGACGGGGCCCCCTCCTCAGCGAGCGCCAGCGATCCCAAGGAGCCGTCTCTCCGCCCAGCTCAGCCCGTCCGCAAAGGGGCTTCGCAGTTCATGGGAAATGTCTACCAGCCACCCACATACCATGACATGCTACCTGCTTTTGTAAGTGACCCTTTTTCCACAAGTGTGTCCTCGATTCTTGGAATGTGTGTGCAGGTTTGAAATCAGCTGAGATGTATTTTGTGGACTCTCGTTTGGTTTTCAGGGCTTGCTCAGGGATTTTTCTCTTGACATGGCTCTGGTTTGTGCAGCACAGCCTTGCTCAGCCCAAAGAGAAGTTGCCCCTTTGCCTCTGGAGCTGGGGAGGGAACCATTAGCATGTGGCCTGTTGGGCAGCCAGATGTGAAGTGTTAGTTTCCTCTTTGTGCGGGTGCCGCTACAGTGCACATGTTGTAACCTGATCTGGGTAAACCTTCCTGTGGCAAGAAGAAAAACCAGGCTGTTCTGCTTTGCCTCATTCCAGATGTGTCCACAACAGCCATCCGAGACCCCTGCATCACTGGACCGAGGGTCTTTCCCCATTCCTCAGCTTCGGCTTGAGCCCCGGGTACCTTTCAGACAATTCCAGATGAATGATCAGGATGGGTAAGGCTGCCATCACTGTCCCACTTGAGAGACAGGTTCAGGGTGTGACCTGAACCTTAAACTAGGCAAGAATTTGAGCCAAGGATCAGTTGCATATGTGAAGCTGCAGGCACCAAAGGGGAAATGTGTTTTTTACCCAAAGCAGCAGTGCTTTGCTCCAGGTACAATAGCAGCTGAAATGTTGCAAGGCTGTAAGCATTGTGTGTCTGAAGAGCAGGTGGACATGGGAAGTGGTGTGTGATGCTAGACTGGAGGGGTTGCAGCTCTGATCTGTAAGTTTTAGGAAGTGAGTATCAGGTAGACAAGGGTAAGAAACTGCTGGACAGGGAGAGAAACTCGGATGCATTGTATATCAATGCATGGTAGAAAAGGACTGGTTCAGTGTTACAAACTTGGCTCTTCATTGTTTGATTTTCTCTTTGCTGTTTCTGACCAATTCTGTGTTTTCCTGCAGAAAAGAGAACAGGCTCAGCCTGTCTCGCCCAACACGCCCAGTTCGGCAGCAGCTGGAGCGAGTGCCTCGTCCCACCATCATCAATGCAGAGAACCTGAAGGGGCTGGATGAGCTGGACAATGATGCAGATGATGGATGGGCAGGTAAAGTGCCTTCATGCTCGAGCTCTGTGTGGTTGTGAAATTGCTGTTGGTGTTAATGATGACACAATGGATCCTTCTGATCCTTCCATCACATTGTGCTCAAGGAACCGGATCTGAAGACTCCTAAAATCTGAAAACACCAAGCACACCAGGAGGGATAGCACTTTGGGTGCTGGGAAGGAGAGTTAGTCCTGCCTTCTCAGTCATGGTATTCAGTATCCAGTTGCACACAGTGTGGCTTGGTGACTGTCTCCTCATTTGCAGCCCCCATTGCCAGGCTGTTGCTGCTCCTCCTCTGGGACCAGCCCAGCTGTTCAGCAATGTGTGTCCCCAATGCTTACATCATTTCTTGCCTGATCTAGTTGAAATTGTCCCTGCTCATTGAGGGGGGTTGGTAGATGACATTAAAGGTCCCTTCCAACCCAAGCTAATCTGTGATTTCCAGGATCAGTGCTGGACATTTGGCTTCGCGAGTAATTCATGCCAAGCACGTGTGTCCTGTAATTTAGTGCCAAAGTGGGGCATAAGCTTCATCAGGACAAGAGACCTGTTTCTTTCTTCTCATAAATCCATTCTCCCTTGCTGCCTTCATAGGCATTCATGATGAAGTGGATTACTCTGAGAAACTAAAGTTTAGTGAAGATGAAGAAGAGGAAGAAACTCTTAAAGATGGACGACAGAAGTGGTAAGAAGTTGCTCTATTTGCACCTACAGTTGTTCCAGTAAAAAGTGAACAATACCATGATCTTAAAAAACTTGTTCTAAATATGAAGTCTTGATCCCTCTGATTTGTTGCTGTGACTTTGTTGATTCTACTGGCCAGTGTTTGAGTGGTCTTCAAGGATATATGTAGGTCTAGCAGCTGACTGCCAGTTTGCCAAGCTTTTTTCCTCCTCTTCTGTCACTTTTGTCCTGCTGCGCTGTAGTGGAGTTGATCCTTATGCACCTTAAGTGAAAAACGCATCCCTTGTTCTGGTGGCTTTCTGTGATCTTTCCTTTTTATTGGAGTCAGTTGCCATTGCCACTTGATAAGGCTTCAAGTGCTTTCTGAGGCAGGTAGCAAATGCAGTAATAAAGCTGTTTTATGTGACAGGAACAGCTGGGATCCCAGAAGGCAGCGACAGTTGTCCCTGAGCTCTGCAGACAGTGCAGATGTCAAGCACACCTTGGAGGAAGGAAAGAATTGGAATGATTCAGTTGGCTTGTCCCGGCCAGTCCGGAAAGCGCAGGATTCACAGCAGCCTCCGAGGAAGCTGAATGGCTGGAGCTCTGCCTCGGAATACCAGGTAGGTTGAACTCACGTGGGTAAGCTGGAAGCCCATCAGTGTCCTTAAGAGGACAGTTTGACATTTTATTGGAAATGGGATGCTGATTAATTTCTTTATTGTTAGTTTATATCCACCTGGACAGAAATCCATCTGCATAGCACTTCCGCTAGGGAAAAGAAATTGAAGCTGGTCCAGAACAGTGGGGTTGTCAGTGAGAAAATGGAGTAACTGAACCAAATCGCAATAACTCACCCCAGTAACGGGGATTTGTGCGTGAGGATAGAGGGGATGGAGCCAGAAGGGAATATGCTCAGCATGGGATGCAAAGCTCAAGAGAGAGGAGCTAGTTGGGCCATGATTATGGAGGAATGTTTTTTCTCTGGCAGAAGCCTGCACTGGGAAGTGTTCTCAGGCAGCAGTCCCTTGAGGATAAAGAAGAAAAGATGCCTGTGAGACAGAAGTTCGTGCACTCTGAGATCTCTGAGGCTGTCGAGAGAGCCAGGAGGCGACGGGAGGAGGAGGAGCGGCGTGCCAGGGAGGAGCGCCTGGCAGCCTGCGCTGCGAAGCTCAAGCAACTCGATCAGAAATGCAAACTGGCTCAGAAGAGTGGGGAGACACAGAAACACACAGAGAACGAAGATGTGCGCCCTCCCAGCACAGAGAAAAACACTGCACAAGAGAATGGCCATGCTTTCCGTAAAGGTACAGAAACACTGCCTGCCTCGCCCTGGGAAAATTGGATTTTTGACAAAGTGCTGATCTCTTACCTGGAGTGGGGGAGTTCCTGGGAGGGAGTGTTCAGAGGGCCTTTCAGCTGCCCTTGAGAGATCAGCTGCTACTTGTATTCTGCAGAGTATTTTGCATTGGTGAGGAAGGTTGATTAAATAAAAAAAGCTATTAAAATAAATGCAAGCTTCTGTAGTTGCCTTTAGCTGTGCTCAGTGAGCTGTGCTAGCAGAGGCCTTGTTGGAATGGGCCTCATGAACTTCTCATGATTGGATGATAATATTAATTGCTCATGGCCATAGATCAGAAAATTAGTAAGTGTTGGCAGATGTAAAGACTAACAGGAAAAGGACTTTCTCCCCGGTGCTTAAGCAGAAGGCTGATAGCAAAGGAGGATCTCAGAATTTATCATTAAAACAAGATAGTCAAAACCCTTTATAGGCTGTCAAGGTAAAGGATGTGCTATACATGATTGTAGTAAGCTTCAGCCATGTATTGCAGTCAGGACATGCCCACACCTATGTGTGTTTGGTGGTGGTGGGGCACTCCCAACTCTGTTATGAGCAGGCTGTTGAGGGCTTGTTTTCTTCTCTGCAGCAACCCATGAGTTTCACACGCAGGATGCCTCTGTTGGCTATGTGGAAGAGGAGACTCCTGCTCCAGCAGCAGCAGCCCAAAGCAGCAGTGAGGAGGAGCTCAGAGAAGCTCCTTCGCCAGCACAAGAATTCAACAAATACCAGAAGTCTCTTCCCCCACGATTCCAGAGGCAGCAGCAACAGCAGCAGGTAATGCCTGTGAGCTCACAACCCTTTTTTCTGGACCCCCACTAAATCATTGTGTTTGCTCAGTTCTCAACACCATCAGTCTTTGGGTGGGGAAGAGATAAATGGGGTTTTACCCTGGCCTTTTTCAGTACTTCAGATCATGGATATATCCTGTCTGATTGGGTAAAAAGGCTCTATATGAACTACACGAATTTTCCATGCACCCTGTGATGCTGGAGCTGTTGTGGGTAGGGCTCAGACAGGTTTGTCACTTGCCTGGGAGAAAAATACAGTGCTGTCAGAAATGCTGACTTGTCTTGCATGGTTGTCTGGGTATCTCCTGACAGTGGGGGCTCTTAGGACTGTGTGGTTGTGGCAAAAACTCTGCTTTGCAAATGGCATGAGCAGGAGAAGCTGGGGATGTTCTCCTTCCCACATCCAAAGCCATGAGTGCATCAGTGGCTGTCTTGGTGCTCATGTAGGCCTGGCCCAGGGAAGCTTCTGTTCCTTGGGCTGGCATTGAGCCCGATGAACATCTCTTAGGCACAAGATGAGCTGCTGTTCTTCAGCACTGCTGCAGTGACTGAATACACAGGACAAGGGAAGGGAAAACCCTTGGGGTTCAGCTGCTTCCATTTCACTCGGCACTTGCTGTGCCCTTACCATTGCATGTATGGGCAGCCATTTGCTTGCCAGGGCAAACTGTGCTTAGGTTGGCAAGTCACTGGACTGGGAGGGAATTCTGGAGTGGCACACTTCTCATTCCACCTCCTGCCCTTGCAGAGGGCCAGTCCTTTGCTCTGCTCTCATCTACTACCTACTCGTTTTTTTTCTGTGAGGCTCTTCCAAATCATTGTTTTCTTTGCACCATAAAAATGTTTGGTCTTAAATGTTTCATTTTTGTTGTGTTGAAAACACTCTTCGGGGACACTGAGACATCAGCTGAACTGCCTTGTGCATCTTGGCTCTTGCCTGACCTTTCAGTGCTGTATGTGCCATACGTGCTGTACAGCTCTGCTTCCAGATGCAGTGAGCCTCCATAGGGCAGTAGAGCCAAACCAGGGGACAGAGGACTCAGGCTTCAGATATTGTGAAGTTAATTGTCATTCTTCATAAAATAACCACTTGAAATGTGATACAATCAACTCTGCTGCAGATCTTAGCGAAGAGCTCACAATTGGCTTTTGCGTGGAAGCTCATTAACTGCTCTTTTATGGATGTTCCCTGTGCTCATTGCTCAGCAGTTGACATTTTCATGATTCAGATGTACAGCAGCAAATGCTGCTTAATGTTACTCTTGAAAAGAGATGCTCTTAAACAAAAAAGAATTGGATGTCTTCGCTGTCATGCTGTTACTACCACAGGTCATTGCTACTGGAAGAACATGAAATTTTATTTTATTTTCTCTTATCCTCCGTGATGTTAGTATATATGAGGCAGTGCATGTTTTGGCTGGCTTGTATTGCTGCTTTGGTAGCTCCATGAAAAGAATAAAATGGAAAAGTGTTGGTTTCGTGAAGGAAATATTTTCTCCAAGGTACCAGCAGACTAGATAATGTAGATATGATCTGCATTTATCAGAGCCTTCCTTGCTGTAATGATGTGTCAGATTCAGATTTAAAGGTCTCTCTTCTGCAGTACAGTTGGGGATTGGCTTTTTTAATAAACAGTTACAGTATCTGACACTGTTGTAAGCTTAGCAAAAAAAGATGGTGGCAAGTTGGACAAGTAAGTAGATTCATTTCATGTTAACTGGAGCTGTTTCGTGTTTGAAAGCTTTCTTCAGTACGTAAAACTCCCTTCAAATATACATTCTTTTTGGACCTTCATCAAAAGTTAAATGTCAAATCAAATTAACATCGTGACAGTCCTCAGCTAAAGGAAGGTGGACTGGCCATGTGGGAGATGGGGAAACAACCTGCAAGTGCCAGTCCATCTCTGGAGGGTGCACAGGAAACACTGTAAAATATTAATAGCTCTCTTAATTCGGTTTATCTAATCTGTTCAGCTGACAGGCGTGGAACTAATATATATACACACTAAATTAGAGTTGCATTTCCTGAAAAATGTGACATCTTCTAAAATATTTGGTTCCAGTTAGGAAGTGGTGTTTGACAGGAAGCTGTCCTGTATTCATAGAAGTGTTGAGAAGATGCAAATTGTGGTCTTAAAGATGATCTGTTGTGTTCGGCCATATAGGCTGGCCCATAGTGGTGTGATAGTCTGGCTGCTCTGGTATTTAGAGAATTAACAACTGCCACATTCCCACTGGCAGTGAATCGCCCCTCTCTGCTCCCCCCTCCCATCTGATACGGGATTAAGCCTTTGATGGATGGCACGTGTTTTCCTTTGGCTGACCTGTACGTCAGTGTGATTGCTGGCACCACAGCCATGTCCAATGCCCATCCTCTTCCCTGCAGGAGCAGCTGTACAAGATGCAGCACTGGCAGCAGCAGGTCTATCCTCCTCCATCCCACTCCCATCCCCAGCGGACGTTCTACCCGCCGCACCCGCAGATGCTCGGCTTTGATCCCCGCTGGATGATGATGCCCTCCTACATGGACCCTCGCATGGCCCCCAGTCGCACCCCTGTGGATTTCTACCCTTCAGCCCTTCACCCTTCAGGTGAGGTGTTGTCAGTGTTTATCTTGGCTGTTGAGTTGGTTCGTATCTGGAAAGTTGCTGTATGTCTTAACCTCTGTCCAGACTTTGCCTTCTGGCTGGCATCCCTTCTCTAGGGATGAGAAAGTTGGTTACAGTGGGAAGTGGGGGAGACTGGGAAGGAGGATGTGTGGACATGGGTCTATGCATGCAGTGCAGTGAGAGACCTTCCCTGACTGCTTTGTGACCTTAGTGGATGTGACTGATCTTGCCCCTTGGAGGAAAGGGTAGCAGATCCACTGGTCTTGCCTATTGGAGAAGGATGAGTTTTGGAGTTACTGTAATTATGTGAAATCTTAATAGACCCCCTTCAGGAAATGTGATGGAGAAACCCTGTAGTTCCTGAACTGTGTGCTATGTGCACCTTCCTGTCTTGTTACTAATCTTCAGAGATGTGAATGTATGTAAACATCAGGATGTATAAATCATTCCCTGGAGTTCGTGGATTGCTTGATCCCAAGCCAGTGATGCTGTGTAGTGTCTGTGTGGGCTGGACTCTTAAGAGCTGTGTCATCTTCTGTATCATTCCAGGTGTATTTCCCAGTTGTGCATTTTCCAAGCACAGGCTCCCCTTTACAAGAGAGGTTTCCATGGCTGCAGTCACTTGCTGCCTGAGAAGGAAGGGGGAGTCAAGCTAGGAGATTGTTAAATTCTTCTTGTCTTTGAGAGCTTAGTGCTAATGGCATGAACTCTGTCGTGAGCAGGAATTATGAAGCCCATGATTCAGCAGGACTCCATCGGTGGGAGCAGCTGTCGGTCTGAAGATCAGAACTGTCAGGCAGGGCAGGCAGAGAGGAAAACTGCTCCCTTGGATCCTGTGCCAGTGTGGGGCCAGGACAGCTACACATCTCTGCAGAGCAAAGGATACTCCCTGTCACATCAAAAACAGGCTGACAACATGAGCATGGAGGGGCTGCATGCCAGGTGAGTGCAGAATTCCCCTGTGCTCATGCATGCTGCAATGGGAAGTGCTGCTGTAAGTCATCTACTGAAAAGCGAGTGTAGAGCTGACCTGAAAGATGTCGGTGAACAGGCCCAGGTGCTGATCTGGGAGGACCCTTACTCTCCTGAGTGTTTTTGCTGTGGAGGTGTTTACAGACTGAGCTATTCAGAAGTTTTCTATCTGACCAGCTTGGAGCCTGTTCAAAGGGAGAGTGGGACTTGTCACCTAAATGGGAAGGTATAGAAAACAATGAGGCAAAAATTCTGATGCTTTCTAGTTTATCTCCTACTTTTTTTGGACATTCTGAAACCAGTTCTTTGTTTTCAGATCTCCATATTGTTGGAGGTTGAATCTCCCTTTATTTCTTAAGTTTGCTGCCCCTCAAAGGAACTGTTTTCTTTATCATGTATTGATTTAACAAACCGGGCAGTACAGCCTGGGGCCACAGCAGCTCTGCCCAGCATTTTGGTATTTATAGGTTCAATGCCTCATGATTTAGCATAAACCTCAGTTTATTTCTTTTCACCTCTCGTGTCCAGCCTGGGCCCTTGGAGATGTGCTGTGCTCTGCATTACTTGACTTTCCTTTGTTTGTTGTTTGTTTCATTCTCAGGAATGAAAGTTACTCAGCTTCTGGAAGGCCAGAGAGTCTGAGCACTCAGCGAGATCTCTTTGAGGAGAGAGGGGAGGAGTATTTGAATGCTTTTGACAAGAAGGCCCAAGCAGACTTTGACAGCTGCCTGTCTTCTCAGAGGATAGGCCAGGATCTCTTGTTTCAGCATCAGGAGAGCGTGCAGGAAGCCTGTCCTGCTGGCAGCCGCCATGCGAACCTGAGGTGTTCGCCCCTCGAGCCTGATTTTATCCAAGCAGAGAAGAAGCCTGAATATAATGGTTGGGATATCAGCCACCATCAGAAACCTGCAGAGACGGCAGCAGAAGTTGCTGAAGAAGTGCCCCGTGATGAGCAGTCGTTCAGTGCCGACCCATGGAAGAAAGAAGGGGCCAATACCAAACAGGCCACTGAAGAGACAGCAGAGTGGGCTCCTGAGAGCCGCAGCACCAGCGGGCAGCACCAGGAGCAAATGGGGAGGACACGGCGGTCGGGCCCCATTAAAAAACCGGTCCTGAAAGCCCTCAAGGTGGAAGAGAAGGAGAGGGAGATGGAGAAGGTTAAACTGGAGGGAGAGGACAGCTCACGCCCGCTGAAGGATAAGGCAGCTGTGCAGAAGGTAGAAAATGAGTCAGATGACTCTGCTGCCTTGCTGAACTCCACGCGTTACCTGCTGGATGACAAAGGTTCTTCCCAAACCAGTCTTGCACGAGAGGCTGAGAAATCCCAAGAAGAAGAAGAGGAGGATGAGGAGGAAGAAAAGCCAGAAAGAACCTGGGAGAACAAACTATCCAGAGAGAGCAGTGATCTCCCTCCCACTAAAAGAAACAACTGGATCTTCATTGATGAGGAGCAAGCCTTTGGTGGGAGAGGTCAAGGGCGTGGGCGAGGGAGAGGCTTCAGAGAGTTCACTTTCAGAGGCCGAGGCACAGTTGTGAGCAGCAGAGGGGTCTACAACAACCAGAGGAGCAGCCGGGGCCGAGGGCTCCGGGAGTTCAACCAACCAGAGGACTTCCCCAGAGGCAAACCAAGGCGCCGGATTGCCAGTGAGACGCACAGTGAAGGGTCAGAGTACGAGGAGCTCCCCAAGCGTCGTCGGCAGAGGGGCTCAGAAAACAGCAATGAAGGCTCTGTGCTGGACAGGGAGGACAGTGATTTGAAAAAGGGAGACTTCAAAGAGTCTTGGCGGTCCAACAAAATTTATTCAGACGATCACAATAGCCTGGATCCTAAGATGAGGGCTCCGAGAGCCTTTGGGAGATCACTGCCACCAAGACTGAGCAACTCTGGCTATGGGCGAAGGGGGTTCATGGGTAAGGAGCCCAGCCAGTGGCAAGGCAGGAGCGGGGGAGGAGGGTGGCAGGAGTACAGCCACACGTCTTCATCAGACACTTTTGGGAGCAGGCAACAATCTGACAGGGACTACATTCAGGACTCTTACAAACACACAGATTCCTTCTCCAGCCGGGTTTTTGATGAGAGTCATCTGGATGACAAAAGGCACTTTTTCCAGGAGGATTACTCGGCAGATCAGGAGAACATAGAGAACAGGCCCTTCAGGAGGCGGCGTCCTCCCCGCCAGGACAAGCCCCCACGGTTCAGGCGCCTCAGGCAAGAGAGGGAATCAGTCGGACAGTGGAACCCTGAGGAGGGAGGCCCCAACCTGCTGTCCAGCCAGTGGCCAGGCAGACCCAAGCTGAGCCCTGCCGAGAAGAGCAGCATCTCGGGCAGACGCTCTCCTGAGCTGTCCTACCAGAACTCTTCGGACCATGCCAATGAGGAGTGGGAGACAGCGTCCGAGAGCAGTGACTTCAGCGAGCGGCGGGAGAGAAGAGATGGAGTTCCAGAGAGTGAGGGCCAGCTGGAAGGTGGCCTTGGCACTGGGAGCTTGGGAGAGAAGAGGGAACTGGCAAAGAGGAGCTTCTCAAGCCAAAGGCCACTGGTGGACAGGCAGAGCCGCAAGGCTGAGCCAGCAGGGTTTGCAGAGCAGTCTGTCAGGACTGGTGTGGGAGCAGCTTCCAGATACGAGAGCCAGCAGAACGGGGCCCTGATAAAGAGCAAAAGGTAACACTGTTTTCTGATCTGTGATCTGATATGTAGATGTTGAAGGAGTAGATATACTCCCCATGCATTTTCTTCCTGTCACTTTTGCTTGTGTTCTACTAACAAAACTAAATCCTTTTCCTTCTTTCTGTGTAGGTCTCCAGAAGAAGGAGGAGGCCTTGGCAGCACTAGTGGTGGGAGCAGCCACTCCATTTACAGCTTGGATAGGGCCTCCCACGTGAACTCAGAGAGTGCTGAGGGGCAGGGCAAAAAGCCAGAGAAGGAGCCCAAATCCACTGCACAAAGAGCAAGTGAGAAGGGAGAGGCCTTGTCACAGTTTGAACTGAGTTATGGAAGTGAGTGTCTTGATTCATTTGTTTCTTTAAGAGGATAACGCATTGTGGCTGACTTCAATCCAGACCGATTCAATCCAGTGTAATTTTTAATTACAGATTAGGGCCTTTTTTCCATTTGTTTACAGAAACAAGAAAATTCTTGTGTTATCTAAATAGAAAAACATGGTAAAATTGTTAATTTTTAAACACAAACTTTCCAGCCTGATCTGACAGTGTCTCTAATGTTTCTTCTATTGAAGGTTTGTGTTTAGGGAGAATATTTCTCTATTTTTCTCTAAAATGCTAATGTATTTTGGGCTTGAAATTTATATTGTGTGAAGGAAGTTGAGAGAGCATCCATAGAGGGGAATTTGAGGCTGAGCTAATGACTGGGAGGCAAGAAATTAGTATCTCCGAAAAGAGAATTACCTGAGTTATCACACAGCTTCCATTACCAAGCTCTCCAGCTGAAGTGTGCTCATCTTGAAACAGAGGAGACAGCAAAGTCCTGCAAGATAAAGGGCCAGTAGATGTCAACAAGACTATCATGATTTTGTTTTCAAAATGTAGCTGCGATGTTGCTGGGTGAACTTACTGTGGCGTGGATCCTCTTTGGAGTGCACTGTTTAAGTTATTGCAATTATAAAACTTTATATGCACATACATGTGCTTTGTTCAGGTACCATCATTGATAATCGGGTGTCGAACACAGCAGAAGAGAATGAAGTTGGTTCCATGGCGGGGGAAGGCTTCATTGAGGTTCTTACTAAAAAGCAGCGTCGTTTGCTGGAAGAGGAGCGAAGGAAGAAGGAACAGGCTGCTCAGGTGAGGAATGGGAGGCAGGGAAGTTGGATCTGTTACATGGTTTGGATTGCAGTTGGAGAAACAGGGCCCCAGAAGGTGTTTGTGTGAACAAAAGAACATACAGCTGACAATGCCACAGTAGTGCAGATCCTGTATTGCGCCCCAGAAACATATTTAGGGCCACTGGTTCGATTTCTGGAGAGGAGAGTTGGATTTCTGACTAATTCTTGGCTTGCAGCCAATTGTTAATTCGGAGTTAAGTTTCTTTAGTGGTCTTCATCCAAAGCAGCTTGGCTGTCTAAACCAGCTGCTGGCTGTAGTTGGTGGGATGTTGGGCAGCAGGAGCAGTGGGGGACTTTGCACTCTGTGTTACTGCCAGAAGAAAATCTCACTTCGAAAGGCGGCTCTTTGCAGTCTTGTTAGACTGGGGGAACCTCCCAGTCTGACACCTGCGCCTTTCCTGTCACAGGCACCAGCCAAAGCCCGCGTCCTTCAGTCACGCATTCCACCTCGATTTGCTAAGAAGCAGAACAGCCTGTGCTTGGAGCAGAGTGATGTAACAGTGTCTGGAAACAGCCTGGGCACAGAGATCTGGGAGAGCAACAGCCCAGGTAAGTTTGTGTCTGTTTGTTCCAAAGGGTTTCACAGAGCTGGGGAGTCCTTGGGTGTGCACCAAGGGGTCTGTGGTTCAGAGGAGACAATCCTCTCCTGTCTGATGGTGGAAGTGGGAGAAGAGCTGGCAGACATGGGGAGTAGCATCTCTTCTGAAGTCTACTGTTCAGCCATCCTGCTCCTGTTGCTGGCCATGTCAGTCTCCTGTCTGTTTCTTGGGTCTTTGTTTCACGTCATGATCCTACTATACAGCATTTTCTAGCAGGTTGAGCTGGATCTACTTGAGACTTCTTTTTATTTTGCTTTCCTACATTTTCTCATCTCTAGTCCTGAACAGCTAGTGCCTCCCTTGTTTCTCTCTGTCCTGTCTTTCTCTTGTTGTCATGTTCCCTAAGAAATCTCCTCCCTGTTCTCCACTCTCACTCCTCATACCCTGTGTTCTCTGCTGCATCATGTCTCAGATGTCTGGGCAACACTTAACTTTCTGAGGTGGCGAAAATACCATTTCTCATGTCTAGAAATTGAAGGTTAATGGTGTCATGTGTGCAGAGTGTGTTCACAGCTGTGTTTCAAGCAGCTGAACCCTGCCCTCTATTCTCTTCCAGCACTTTCCGTTCAGTCTCCTGGCAGCGATTCCTGGAGCAAGCCTGTAAATACCTTCAATGGTACTGAGTCTAGCACCACTGAGGTAAGTGGCACCTCATGTGCCCTTCAGGTATTGTGTGTATAAAGTATTAATGCAGGTGGCTTTTATGCTTGTGGTTGCTCCATCTGTGCTTAGTGACTCTCAGCTCTGCTTGTGCCATTTTAAACTGTCTCTTTGCAGTTATAATTTGAGCTTGATGCTTTTCAAATCTTGACCTAGAGAGCCAAGCACTGCTTGGTTTTGTGTGAGGGTATAAATCTGGAGTAACTGTGTGGTAGAGCTATTCCTGGGTTATGCTCATCACTGCATGCAGACTACGGTCGAGGAGGGTGGAATCCCATAGGTCCCGTTTGTGCCTCGTGCCTGTGTGCAGTGTGTAGCCGTAGCCTTAATGCAGGGAGGGCCGAGGAGTTCCTGAACGCTTCACCTCTGGAGACCAAGAGTTCACATTTGGCTTGAGTCACATGTGAAGTGAGTTTGGTAATCTCAGCCTAGTTGCTCTGTGGGACACTTTTTCCTTACTCTGAAGCCATGGTCTGGTTGGTGCATCAGTTCACCTGTCTCAGGGCTGTGTAGAGCTGAAGGAGCAGCCAAGGGGTGCTGCAGGTCAGGCCCAACTCCTTTGCAGTTAACCAGGATGGTGATTTGAAAAGGGGACATGGTCTTGCTGTTTTCTGGGATGTTTTTTCCTCGGTGGCGCTGGGTCAGAGTCCGGGGCTTTAACGCATTTCGTGCTTTGCATAGCAGGGATTTAAAGGCAGCCAGGGGGATAGTGGCATTGACTTGAGCGCGGAGTCTCGGGAATCCTCCGCGACCTCCTCTCAGCGCAGTTCTCCATATGGCACCCTCAAACCAGAGGAGATGAATGGGGCTGGCCTGGTGGACCCAAAGCCTGACTGCCAGAAGGAGCAAGTGCAGAAGCAAACTGATAAAAAGGTAATCTGGATTCACAGCCAAGCCAGAGCGCAGAGTGAGAGACTTTGTGAAATGGTTGTGTTGTTCTTGATAGCATTTTTAAGGCTTGAAGTTGGGTTATTCGGTCTTTGTGTCTCAGCCTCTCTGCTTTCCTGTTAAGGATTCAGACCAAGGCTCAGGACAGAACAAGGAACACAAGCCTGGACCAATCGGCAACGAACGCTCCCTGAAAAACAGAAAGGGTTCGGAGGGAACGGAACGGCTGGAAGGGAATATTCCCCCTGTTAATGGGGTGGAAATTCACGTGGATTCTGTACTTCCTGTGCCACCCATTGAATTTGGAGTAAATCCTAAAGTGAGGATTGAATTTAATTTTATCTTCTTGGTGATTTGATCTTGTTGAGACATGAAAGGTGGTTTGAGGCAGAAGGATTATTTAGAGGAAGCTTCCAGCTATAGATCTGCCTTAGATTTCGTTACTGACACAAGCCAGGTCCTCAAGATGTCCTGGAAAACATGTAGTGTCCACTTGAAATACTGTGCCAAGGACCAGCTGGGGTGGTAACAGAGGAGAGGGACAAAATTAGGGCCAAGCTCTTGTGTGCCTCTGGGGGTTGCCTGCTGCTGAGTGCTGAAAAGTGTTTTCTGTTCCCAGCAAGGCTTACTGGAGGCCAGTCTTTAGTTTGTAGTGTCATGATTCAAGCTAGAGTCATTAACCATGAAAAGAAGATGGGTGGCCCACGGACCTGGATTTGAATTTTATGTGTTTTGCCTTTTCAGGACTCTGACTTCAGCTTGCCACCTGGTTCTGCCTCTGGCACTGCAGCTAACCCTGTCACCAAACTGCAGGATGCTTTGGCCAGTAATGTAAGTATTTTTTTTCTTTTGGTATTGATTCATTGGAGGTACTCCTCAGGTGAACCTCAGATGCTTCCAAGGAGAGCAGTCATATTTGCATCTGAATTCACTTTTCATGCTTAGGTAGCACATGTCACTAAAATCCAAAATGGAAATCTTAAGGTATCTTAGTAAAATGAGTGTCACAAACTCAGAAGTGATGTAGGGAGCAACTTCATTATCATTGTGACCTATGTAAAGCCATCTCTGAGATGACCAGTCTCTTTTTCTGACACACACAAGTCTTGGACCACGGCCATGATACAGATAATGGCACGTTTAGACCCTGACTGCCCAGCTTCCTCAGAAGGTCTCATCCACCACAGCAAGGCAGAGAACTGTAACGTGCTGGTCAGGCCTTTTTGGAGGTTTCCCAGCTTATTCCAGCCATTTGGGTATTTCATTATTCTGTGTGAAAGAGTGAGCACACTGAAAGCCCAGCTGGTAGCTCAGCTGTGGACAGCAGTATGAGACACACACAAAGCTGCTTTTGAAATGTCTTCAAGTTTGTAGGCTATTTGGTTTTGATTTTGGAGATTTGTGTTAAAGAGAGATTTGTCTTTGTTTCTTTTCAGAAATGCTTTTTCAGAAACAGGTTTTGTTTGAAACTTAGGTAGTTTCTAAATACGGGGCAGGAGGGAGAACTCTTCTGCAGATGGAAGTCACTGTATCAAACTGATTTTTAAGTGGAAGCTGGTGTAGTTCAGCACAGAGGGGTGTCTTTGCACATAACCAAAGCTTCCTTTATTGCAACAGCAGAATGGATCCCGGTTGAATGTGGTGCTTGGCTCCTGCAGTACCAATGGGGACTGAATTCTTTGAGGTGCAGTTACTGGAGCTGCCCAGCTGAACCTCTGTCACCCTCAGTGGCTCATAACATTCTCCTAAGAGTTCACAAATATTCACCTTTTACTACTCTCCCCTCAGGCAGGGTTAACACAGTCCATTCCCATCCTGCGAAGGGATCATCACCTCCAGCGCTGCATCGGCCTGAACCCCATGTCCTTCCCCACTGCAGACCTTACTCTTAAGGTAAGGAAGCTGAAGGTGTGGGGGTTCCATGTCTCTGTGAGCAGAATGGTGAGGGTGGGGAGATCCTTCTCAGAGTGTGTTGTTAGGTATTGCTAAACTTGAATTAGCTTCTGTAAAAGTTGTGCCTGTGTGCTATTCAGCATGAGTGCGGGGGTTAGTGTTTCAAGTCCTGGATGCAGGAAGTCCTTGCTGATTGTAGAACCAGTGCAACAGAGCTTTCCTATTTCAGTACTGAGTAAGGTGGCTGCTCAGGGATCCTGGGAAGCCTGGTGGTGTAAAGAGAGGGAAAAACCAACCAAGTGTACAAACAAGAACAACAAAACCAAATAAACCAAAACAAAAACCACTTCCACCCTAAACCCAAGAAGCTCAGCAAATACCTAGAGGTTTGAGTATTTGTGAAGGATTCTTTCCCATGAGAAATTTTTGTGGAACTGCCTGACCTCAGACCTGTCAACTTTCTAGACTGCAGTGAATTCAAGCTCGTAGGACACAGATGAACAGCTCTAGGCTTTGGTACTGTCCTCCCCATTTGAACTGTCTGTAGTTATTGTCCTTTGTTTCCATAGATGGAGTCTGCTCGCAAAGCTTGGGAAAACTCTCCGAGTTTACCAGAACAGAACTCCCCAGGAGGTGCAGGCTCAGGCATCCAGCCTGCTTCCAGTGTTGGAGCTTCCAACGGTGTCAGCTACAGCTCTTTTGGTGGAGTTTCTATGCCTCCTATGCCTGTGGCATCTGTAGCACCTTCTGCATCTATTCCAGGTACCTGCAAACTGCAGCAGCACCTGCATTGTCTGGTTGCTATCTGGGAGTCATCCTCTGATTCTAGTAGATGAGAGCATGGTGAGAAGAGCTTCCATGTGGAGTAATTGGCTGGCTGGTGTTTGACAGATTCTTAACAACTCAGGCAAGACAGAAAGAGTGACTGTCTCCCCATTTAGAAGAATGTAACTGGTGTAAGCTTAATACAAAGACAGTTCTCCCTGTGGAGTGGCAAGTCTCTCTGATGTCCCAGTAGATCGTGCTTACCCTTTACTGTGTGCCCAGTAGACTGGAAGGAAAGAGACCTATGGCTGAGAGGCTTCAACAGTCCCAGTATCAGCCATTCTTCTGCTTGTTTTGCCATTGAAGTCACAGGTTCTGAGCACCTTTTGCTCTTTGTACGTAATGACAACAACTGGCTTATAGCTCACAGAATTCTGGGAGGGATGGAAGATGTTGCTGTCCTTGAGTTAAAGGAAAAGCTTAACTCAGACATGTTAGTATGTGTAATTAGGGAGGGTATCTGGAAAGAGGAAATGTACTGGGATTCTCTGACTCCTGGGTCCCAAAAGGCCTCTCATGTATGCACTGTCTTTCTCATGTCTCAAGACAAGAACCAAGTGAAATGTGTAGTGACTCTGTTATTAGCTTCCCCTTGGTAAACAGATTGTTCCAAGTCAGGTGATTGCCTTCCTCACCCACCCTAATCTTGCTGCTTAATCCTGTGGTTGAGATCTGCTCAGAAGCACAGGAGTGGCACAGCAGTTGCCATCCTTGGGGTGAATATGGCTTTTAGATCTGAGTCAAGGTCTTAAATGCTGTGTTTGCTCTTTCTGTCCCTCTTAGCTGCAAAGATGGGATGGTTGCAGATCAGATTTCTGGCATTTAGTTAGTAGTACAGGTTACCAGCTTCTGAACTGCTAGTGTCTTGACTCTTGTGGAGGTGGGAAACCTGGGTTTACAATTAGCCTCTTGGAGAAAGGTATGATTAATTCTCAGCAATCCTGCTATTGCTGATGTTGGTCTGTGGATTTAGGAGTTTTACAGACTCTTCTGAATGGGTACTATGTTTGTGTTGACTTGCTGAGAGGTAGAAAATCGTCTTGACCTGCAGATCTCTGCAGTCTACCATGTCTGTATCTCTCCTGTACCTTGGATTGACAGCCTGCCTTTTTTGATGTCCAGGTAACCATATTCCACCCCTGTACCTGGATGGCCACGTGTTTGCAAGTCAGCCCCGTCTGGTCCCTCAGACGATACCTCAGCAGCAAAGCTACCAACAGGTAAGGGAGCAATACAGCTTGCAAGTGGTTTTTCAAGGATTCCTCAGGGTGGCAATTAATGAGTGCCACCCTGAAGAGTACAGGGTGGCAATGAGTAATTTTTCCCTTTCATAGTCCAAAAAAACTTAAATGTGGCTCCCTTTAGGTTCCTTGAATGCTACTTCCCAGTGGGTGTCAGAGGTTAGTGAAACTGGAAGGAGGGAATTGAGGAGTTTTTCCCCTTATGTACCAGTGCCCTTGGACTGGTTTTAACTGAAGCAGAGGCTGAGCCTTGTGTGAGATGAAGTGACTTTCAGTAAATTCCCCAGCCAGTCAATAATGATGAGTAACTTCACTAGTAAATAGGGTGTTGATAGGGCTGGGGAGGAGCTTTTTCAAGGAAGAGTACAGGCAGGTGAGACCTGGGATTGTCGGTGCCTGCTCTGTGTGGGGAGCATGTTGGTTCCTTCATGTCCATCAAATGCCTCTTGCTGGCATCAATTTCTGGGTGCCTGTGCAGTGTCTTCCCTGTCAATGCTGCTGTTCTGGGGAATGATGCAGGGCTGGGTAAAGGCACAGTGTAGGTAATTGTCACTGCACATTGACTCATGCAGGAAACTGATGGGTTTTTAACAACCTTGGAGAGTTTCTGGCTCCTCTTATACCTCTCAGTCATATTAATTTCTTCTGCAGGCTGCTGCTGCTCAACAGATTCCCATTTCCCTCCACACATCCTTACAGGCCCAAGCTCAGCTTGGACTGAGGGGTGGTCTGCCTGTTTCCCAGTCCCAGGAGATGTACAGCTCCATACAGCCCTTCAGGTAACTGCTTCCATTTTTCCTTTCCTTGTGGCTTGCTCTCTTACGTTCCTGATGTCTGTGTACATTCATCAGATATTCATCTTGCCTTTCCCCTTTGTTGGAATGCTGTTGTCTTCCCCTAATAACATTGCCAGTGTAGGGAGCATGAGAGTGAAAAATCTGACTTAGTGCCTCAGAAGCCTAAACACTGAGATTTAAAAAAAAACTTTTTTATTTGCTAGAACTGTAATTATTGGAATCTTTAACTTCTGATTTTTTCCTGCTTTGCAAAACTGCTGCAGGCTTTTAGTACCCTGAATCTTCCCTTAACTGGTAATCCACAGGTGGTGCTGTGGGATACTGAAACATAAATATTAGATACTGCTCAATCTTGTTCTGTTGAATATTCCTGCAACGCAAGGACATGGTTGTAAAAGCTTAAGAGTGGAAGTAAAAAACCCTAGTAACTAAAATGGAAAGTGGCATCATAGCTTATTTCTAAGCTGTCAGTTTAGTTGTCTGAGAACTGATGGCAGGCCAGATATGGTTTGGCAGGGTGTGTTTGTACAATCTCCAAAGGCTTTGTGCATAATGACTGAAGCATGTCTTTCTCCTGCAGGTCTCAGGTGTATATGCACCCCAGTCTGTCCCAGCCCAGCACCATGGTCCTGACAGGAGGCACTGCTCTGAAGCCTCCGTATTCCGCCTTCCCAGGCATGCAGCCCTTGGAGGTGGTGAAAACCCAGTCTGGGTCCCCCTATCAGCCCATGAACGGAAGCCAGGCGCTGGTTTATGAGGGGCAGATAAACCAGGCTGGTATGGGAGCCTCCCAGATGATGGACTCTCAGCTCACACAGGTTAGGAGCAGGACTGGCGAGCCACTCCTTTGGTCCAGGCTAATTCACAGCCACTTGTTTCTGAGAATGGGTTGTAACATGTCTGTCTGAACTAAAGTCTTTGTAAAGAGGCAGAAGATTTCCCTGAGACACTGTTTTGTGAACCATGGTTTCACATATGCAGCACCTTATTTAATGAGATTGTTCCTAATACCTTGTCTGTCCCTGCTGAGTTGTCATTTTGTAACTTGGAAGTCAAACCTTCCAGTGCTGCATGCATAGGAGGCCATGATGCAATGGTTGTCCTAGAAGTACCTCTTCTGTGAGCCAAATCCCAATCATCTCTCCCATCACCTCAGCTTCCAGGGCAACTAGGAACTCGTATTAAAGGCTCATCCATCTTCTCAGTTCATTTGTTGTCCAAGTCTTATTTACAGCTTCTGATCTGTTTGGCAGAATCCTAACAGGAATTTCAATGTGTGAAAATGTTTTAATAAAGCATGGTTCACATAAAAACATTGAATTCTGCTGTGAGCATAGCTGTGTTTGTGGGCATGTGCTCTGATTCTCTGGAGAAATTTGATAATTTTATTAAACTCATCTTACGTTTATCTTGTGCAACTTGTTAAGGTTTATTTTTTGTTTCAGAGGGATTTTTATGTTGTGACTGACGTAAAGAGTTAATCCTGAAAGTAACTTAGGTGAGGAAAATACAGAGAATACTGGCAAAGTAAATATTTGAAGAAATGCTTTATCCATCATAAGCGAGTAACTTGGTTTCTTTTGCCAGCCTTAGATTGGTTTATTTATTTACTCTAAAGTGTTGCTAGAATTTCCCAAATCCAGCAATTGCGAGAAAATCAGAGGGAACAGGAGGCGCCTCAGCCCTGAGCTACATTGTCTTTTGTAATTGCTCTTAATTACGTCCATCATTGGTTTGAAGGTCACCACAAAACATGGAGCTGAGTTCCCCGTCGCTTTCTCTAGAGGTCCAATCCTCAAAATGTTTTGGTGTGAAAGTGTAGGAGATTTTCTGGTTTGGGCAGCAAATGTGAAAATGAAGCATGTGACACTGCGCTGACACTGGCATTGTATCAAGGGAAAACTGACCCATAAAGTGAACATGAGGAAGACTGGGAAACTGGGCTCTAGGAATGGAGGAAAGGCCCCATCCAAGGGCAGTTACATTAACTTGATGGCATGTTAAAAACCCAGCTGATAAGGGTGTTGGCAGCACTGCCAGAACATCCATTTCAGTGTGAAAGTCCCTCCGTTACAGTGATTTGAATTTATTCCGTGCCAGACTGCAGTGCTTGGGAGCTTCCTGGTGGCAAGGCTGCGCTGTCAGGGTATTGGGAGGCAGCATGTCAAACAGAGACTGTTACTGCCATTGAGGTAATTACATGTCCTTGTCACACAGCTGACAATGCCTGTGCCTGGCTCCCAGCTGCCTCTGCCCCGCTACGGCTCTGGCCAGCAGCCCCTGCTTCTGCCACAGTCCATCCAGCTTCCTCAGGGGCAAAACCTGCCTGTAGGAGCTCCCCGAAGAATCCTCCCTCCTGGATCCCAGCCTTCTGTTCTTGCTGCCAGCAGGGAGGTAAGGATTAAGTCCTGGTGCTGCTCATGGCATTCAGTAACCCCTCCTGCGATGAAGTTTTACTCCTTGCTTGTTAAAGGGGAGAATGGCTTGTTTGGGATCCTTAAATATATCCAAGCCAAGGATTGCTGTTAAAATGAAGGAACCCTTTTCCCCTCATCTCCAAAGTGCAAGCCAGCAGTGTTCAGGTTTTCCTGCTGGTCATCATTCTGTTTCCAGGGAGCCACATCCTGCCTTGATCCAGTTTGGAGTCTCCAGTTTTATTACATGTTTACACAGGTTTCCCCAGAGTGCTTGAGGGGTGGTGAGCTCCAGACACAGTTGGAATACTGCCCAGATATTTCACTCTGTTGTGAAGCTTGTCCATTTGAGTAGGTATATTAATGTCATGTCTGGTTTGATGGATTCATATCATAAGTTTGTCTTATTACAGGGGAGAGAGAGCACAGCAGTTAACTTCCAGGTTCTGTATTTGCTTGTGCTGCTGGCTTGGTGCTTTAATACAAACAGATTATTTCACTTACAAGCCTCACTTTCTTCACCTGAAAAATACTTTTAATGGGCACAATGGGGAGAAGGGCAAAGATTTGGCTTAAGTGTTTATATGAAGTAATGAGTGATTTGTAAATGCAAAGATGATACTCTCTCTCTCTCTCTCACTCATTTTCCTCTGTAGTCCTCCCAGATGGAAATGAAAGGGTTTCATTTCTCCGATGGTAAACAGAGCATGTCCTCCGGAGGGTCTGTACCATCCCCACACACGTACAGGTGAGATGTTCACAGAACTTGGGCTCCTTAGTCAGGATGGGGGAGAAATGTGGTGCACCCATCATCCCTGTACAAGATCCACCTGGGTTTTCATGTCTAGAATGTGCTCAATCCAAATACTCATATCTGAATGCATGGTCATGGCTTTCATTTTGGGTGTGGGCCAGTGTGTGTATCTGACCTGGTGCTTTGTGGGAAGTGCATAAAGTTACCTGTTCGCTGAGTCTCAAAGGCTGGAATTGGTGTGTGCTTTTTGTCCTTGTGAAGGTGGGAGATCTGAGGATCATTGAATGTTAATGGTCGTGAAGATGGGAGTGCTCATGTCTAGGCACATCAGGTCGTCGTGGCTTTTTGGACAATCCATTTATTTTTTTATTTTTTCTCCTAACCCACTCGTGTGTTGTCGTTTGGACTGTGGAGCTCACTGATCTGCACAGCACAGACTCGTACCCTGTCTATTGCTGCTTTGCTGTCTCTTTTTCTTTCACACGTGAATAAGGCTCTCATTCCATTGTAGAATTTACTCCATGAATGTTGTCGACTCTTCGATTTCCAGGCCTAGCTCTGCCAGCCCCAGCGGGAAGCCGTCGGGACCAGCAGTGAGCATGGGCTCTGTGCAAGGACACTATGTACAACAGGTAGCGTACCTGAGTTCTTTGTACAGCCCAGAAATAGCTGCTCTTCTATACTGTTGTGTCCGTGCCTTGGGCTGCAGAGGAGAGGCAGCAAGGCTTGTGTAACTGAAGCTCCATGTGGGAGCTGGGATTTTCCCCTGGCTAGGTGGGTGTTTTACTGAGTCCAGGAGTAATGCTGTGTGATTTGAAAGTCAGGAGAGATTAGAGGATTACCTGTTCTACTGTGGAATATTTATGAGTTACTTGTATTGCCAAGTATGTGAGACACTGAGATTCTTAAATGTGAGGTGTTACAGGAGCAAATTTGATGTCTTTGATAAAGTTTGCTTGTTCTGTCTGCCTAGAGGTGTCTGTCCTAGCTAGTGCTTTGGTTTTTTTGTCAAAAGGCAAAGCAGCGGGTGGATGATAACAAAGCCAGTCTGGGAGCAGTGAAGCTGCAAGAAACGGCCTCCGCAAACCAGATGAAGCCAGTGCGCACAGGAGCGATCAAACCTCAGGCAGTCAAAGTGGAGGAGAGCAAGGCCTAGGAGCACCTCTGATGCCCGGCTGGTCCTGCTGCCTGAGAGGCACCACAGCTTAGACTGGAACCCACTGTATCTCCTGAAAATCTCACCAGATCTATCCCCACCCCACACTGACTGACTACAGCAACATCGTTCAAGCCCCTCTCCCAACAAAGCAGTTTGAAACAGTGGATATGACATTGACCTGCTTGCTTTAAAACAAACCAATCATGTGACTTTTAAGTGGCTTTAGCCATTTTTTTTTTATTCCCCCCCCATGCCCCATCCACAGGTAGCTGTGATCGCTCACTTGGCAAAGCCCATCCTTCTCCTTCCTTACTTCTGTCTCAGCAGAGTGGCAATTGGGGGAGAGGGGTTAGTTTGAGGTTTTTCATTTTAAAGGCAGCTGAGGTTTTTACAAAAAAGCTGTATCTTTGTTTATAGCAGAACTTTTATATGTTCTCTCATTCCCCCTCTTCTTTCTGCTTTCCTCATTCCTTTCAGAAAAGAATTCCCTTCAGCTAAAATGATGTTCTGACAAAACTCTGCTTAGTTTTGTATATGGTTCTGTGCTGTGTTGAGAGTTTGAGTTCGTTTGGGTGTATTTCCCCAGATGATTTTAGTCTTTCAGACTATTTGATTAAAAAAACAGGACATGGCATTTGTTAGTTTTTCAGTATTTTTGTTTGAAGCTAGAAGCAGTGCTTGCATTAGGAGTAAATGTGTACTAAAGACATAATACATCAGTGCATAAATCCTGAAACTTGCACCACTTCAACACAGCTTTGGGGTGCTTTGTGCACAACTAAATTCGGCATTTTCGTTTTAAGGAAAAAAAGCCAAACCACCAAAGTTCTGTTAGAAGCTCATACAGATCTAGGGGTTTGAATTTTCCTTTTTGCGGGTTTTGGATTTTTTTAGTGACTGCAAAACACACACCAAGATGTAAATCATAGATTTACAAAACGTAACATTTGTTAAAAAGAAAAAAATTCTCCTCACAGCACATGGGTCAGAAGAGTTGGCTAGAGCCAACGGGTCTGTATGGACTACTTTTTGTAGTTGTGATGCTCTGTCATGCTCTCTGCCTTGGCTGCTTGAATTCTTCGTGTCTCCTGAGACTTGTCCTATATTGTATTCGTCCCTTGGGGCTGCTCTCCTAAGCTTTGCTCTTTTCCCTGAGTCTTGCTTTCTGTTCCTCTAATCCACAGCCTTTTATAAAATTTGCGTAGAAACACGTTGGTAAGGGAGCCCCTCTGCAAGACATACTTGGAACCTCCTGTTTTGGGTTGGAAGGGCGTGGTTACAGAGGCAGTTTGGAATCATCCTTCTCCTCTCCTTCCCCAGGTGAACAGCAAAGGGTTCTTTACTCTGATGCAGTTGCATATAGTGTGTGTACAGCATCGTCACCTCACCACTCCTCTCCAGTATTTGATGATCTACACAAGGAAGATCCCAGTGGGAGAGGTTGGGTTTTATTTCTTTGGCTGTTTGGTTTTGGTTTACGTGCGTGTGTGTGTGTGTGTGCGTGCGCGCGTGTGTAGATTTTTTAGGACGGACTTAAAAGTTCCTGAAAGGGCTTGGAGTCCTTCACCTGATGGTAGTCTAAAGTAAAAACTGCTTTCAGCTAACTTGGTTTGTGTTGTTTAGCTCTTTCAAAATGTAAAGTAGGCTGGTCACTCTGAAGTGAGGGACAGAACCATTTTTGGAGATGGTAGCTTGCTCACGGGCTGTGCATCAGCCTCTGCTGGGTGGCAGAAAGTCATTTGGTGGTGGTTCCAAAGAAGATATTTTGAACAAAGAATGTACTGGGGAAGGGATCTGAAAGGTGTTCTTGTTTCTTTGTTTGCTTCCCCCCCCCCTCCCTTTCCCTTTCTGGAAAAAGATCCTTTGTAACTTTGTAAGGATGCATTTGAAGTTTTAAGCTAGGCATAAATATGATTTTTATACAGTAGCTTTAAAGAGCTTAGAAACCTAAACTAACTTAGGCGTAGTAATATTCCCTCTCCACAGGTGTCCCCATGGATCATGGCAGAGAACCCAAAGGGAAAGGGATAGCATGGTACTTTAAGAAAAAATAAGAGCTCTTTTTTCCTTAGGTTTTATGGATTTTAATTTCAGAGCAGAGTGTGCCAGCGTCTCTCTAGCATCCTCCTTAAAGTACAGGGTTTGAGATTTAGCGACAAATATTTCCCCAACCTTCAGACATCTCCCAGACCTACATCCTCATCTGCTAGTCCTGCTCCCAGTGTTTTCCAAAGATTGCACCACCAGTAAGTCATCCCACCCTCGTTTCTGTTTTCTCCCTTGAAATACCATTAACAGCAGAATTGTCTGTTTGGGATTTTTTTATTATCCTTCTGCCCAGCTGGCCCTAGCTAATATGAGCCCAGAATCTAACTAATGGCTAAAGAGACTTACCTGAACCCCCCCCCCTCTTCTCATCTCTTCCCTACTCTAGACACACTACTTCAGCTTTACAAAGACACTAACCTCCTTCCTCCCACCTGTATTGACTTCAAAATGGTCAAACGTGTTGGAGAAACTGCGTTATTGCAAGATCCAAGTTACTGCAGTCCCTCTGGTGTAAATGCCATCAGAACTACAAAACTTCCTGTTGAAAAAGGTCACCCTTCTTTCTCTTTTAATCCCTCCATTCCTTCCCCCAACAGAATAAAACACTAGAATTTATTTATACGTATTTGATGTTGTAGGTCTAGGTGAAAAAGTAATTGTTTCACTGCTCTATTTATATATTACGTCTGAATTATTCTGTGCAGGAAAGGCCAAGAAATGCATGTGAGCTTCATTCCATTCCTCACCTTTGCGTGACTGTCAGCTGCAGTTGGCAAGACTCTCTCTCACTTAGTGGAGTTTTGTGTGATGGAAAGCAGTTTTAGAGCCCAAATTTCTATTGTGCAATATCCTTCTCTGGCATATATTTTTGCTTGTTCGTTTGTTTGTTTGTTTAAAGCTAGTCTAAGGTTAGTGCAGTTTGTGGTGCTCTGGAGTCAAAAGGAAAAGCCTCTGATCTTCAAAGGAGCAGAAATGCTGAGGGAGCTGGAATGCTGATAAAAAATCCAGCATGGAGAGGAGGATGGAGATGCACAGAACGTATCAATACAGTTACAGAGAGTCCTTCTGCTTGCTGTCTGCACTCCTGAAGGGTTGATTTATTGCTGATTTATTCCTTTGTGAGTTGCTTTTGCTTTGACTGGAAGTCAGCTACCAAATTGCAGGCTCCTTGTGCTGGGAAATGTGCAGGGTGCAGTGGGAGGGAAAGGTGGAATCCATCTTTCCAGCAACACTGGGTGAAGCAGGAATGTTCAGAGGCTGACTTTGCTGCTCATGTTCAGCGGAGGGTCTGAAGCAGCTGTGTGACCAGTTCCCTGTCACACAGTGAGTCATGGCCAGCAGCTCCCCCGTCAGTGCTGCTTTCCTCGCCACTTCTGCTGTTAGCTCTTAATTTGAAAATAAATCAACACTGNAGCAGAAGCAGCACAGTCACCAGTGACACAGGTATTGCTGTTGATGTTCCATAGCTTGCTCCTGGCTGTGCCAGCTGTGCAGTGTCAGCACCTCTGGATGTGTTTGCTGTCCGTTGCACTCCCGTGCGTGTGGTGTTCACACAGAGGCTCCATCAGCACCTTCCCTGCAGGAATGCTGCAAAGCTAGAAGCTGCCCTGTGGTTCCTGTGTATTTATAGATAGGTATTCAAAATGAGCCGAGTGTTTTTGCTGTGTCTCACCTCTAGGCTACTCCAGTCCCGTTGCAACCAGCACCCCTGCATGCCAGGACCTCCTTCTGTTGCATTTTCTTAACCCTCCCTCGTACTCCAGGCTGGTTAAGCACAGGTTAATTCCTTGTAGCACTGGTTATTTTTTACTCAGCAGCCCAGTTTCTTCATTAGAAAGTTGTATTTGTGAACAAAATTCTAGTTTACAACAGCCACCAGCGTCCTTAGTGGTGGCCCATGGACAGAAAAGGTGCATTTTACTGAAGCAAAAAAGTAGAATCCAGCTATTTTTATTGTTTATTTTAATTCAAAGACCACCAGGTTTTCCCAGTGGCCATAGACACTCGCTTGGCTTGTTCTGGCTGCTCCAGATGTCCTTGACTGTTCCCCCAGGAATCACAGCTGCAGCAGTGAGGCGCTCACCCTTTAGCATGTCTCGAGGCATTGTCCTTAGCTGGAATCCTCCCTCTGGTTCTGTATAAATTGCATTTGTTGTTTCTCAAGGGGATACTGTCCTCCTTAAAGCTTTTAACTTCATGACCTGTATAGTAAATTTTTTTTGGCCTTTCCTCTCTTTGTCTTTTCATGTAGACCAGATATTTGAAAGGGCAGACGATGGATAATTGTGTAACGTGCAACCTGTTTATATTTTTTGGAAACTTTTACTCGGACCGGAATTTGAATCACGGAATCACCAGGCCAGTTGCGGCACACTCTTTATTGCCCTTCTCCTCGTTTCAGTACCTATTGTTTCTCCTTTCAAATATGTGATTGTATTAGCTCTTTCCATATGAAAGAATTCTCCTTATTTAAATAAAAAAAAAATTTAAAAAATAAAGCAGATTATGCTTTTCTCAAATTCCCTAGTCCCTTGTCTGGTTATTTTAGTCAGAAACCCGCGTTTTCTTTTTTTCTTTTGTGTGAATGGTGGTGGCACACCACTAATGCCCCAGAGTAGGGAGGGAGATAGACACAGTGTTTGGGGTGCCGTGGCACCCTCGGGCGCGGTCCGTGGTTATGACCATGAGCTCAGGTGGAGGCGGATCCCTCACAGCCGCCATTGCGGGGACGTCGGACCCGCTCGCCACACGCGGGCGTCGCCATGGCAACACATCCGGGTTCCTCTGCTCCCGCCCCCATGGCGTCGTCTGCGTCTGACGTCACATCCGGCGTCGCCAGGTAGGGGGCGGGTGGAGCGCGGCACGCGGAACGGCCCCGCCTCCCGCCGGCGCGCGGGGCCGTGTGGGGCGGGGGGGTCCCGGTGCTGGTCTCGATCACTGTCCTGCTCCTCGTCCCGCTCTTTGTCCTGATCCTGGTCACCGGCCCCAGTCCTAGTCCTGGTCGTTGTACGGGTCCCAGTCCCGAGCCTAATTCCGGTCCTAGTGGTGGTCCCGGTCGTGTTCCCGGTCCCGATGCTGGCCCCGGTCCCGACCCTTCGCCCCCCTCACCACCGTACAGCTGAGGGGGGTGGGCAAGGCCTGGGGGGGGCTGATGTCTCCGGAGGGGGGGGGGATTAGGGTTGGTGTTCCTCTGCCCCCCAGAAGCACTCAAGGGAGGATGCGGGGCTGGATCCAGGGTGGGCGGTGGGTCCTAGTGACCCTCCGAGGGCGAGGTGTGCGGTCAGCGCTCCTGCTGCCCCCCGAGAGCTTAAAGGAGGAATGAGGCGGGGTGGGGGCGGTGGTCCTTCTGCCCCCTGATAAGGGGAGCTGAGGCTGGCAGAGGTTTGAGGGTGCCCTGAGGAGGAGCCCGAGGTGGTGCTGCACACCCGCCCCGGGCCCAGCTGTACTGCGGGGATCAGCAGGGCCTCCTCAGGTGGTCCCGGGGTCCCAGGGCTTTCGAGGAGGTGACAGAACTCAGGTAGGAGCACAGCTCTGCCAGGGGCTCCTGAAAACTTCTGTTCTACGCAGTGCTTGTGTTTTGTAGGCAGAGAGAAACCAGGCCGGTGGCACCGCTGTGGATGGTGGTGATGTGCTCGCATCTCGCTTTGTTCTCTCCTGATCAAAGCCACACAGATGGATTTGTTCTGCTAACTTTCCGTTGTGTTGAGGTGAGGAGATACAGCACTGATTCTCTGCTGTTTTCTGACCTAGCTTTTAGCACTTCTGCTTAAACAGCACCTATATGTGTTCTCCAGTAACGAGCTTTCTAATGCAGAGGGGATTTGGGCAGTCTGCCTCTTCCTTCCCACCCCCAAATAAATACTTAAGTTTGCAAGGAAGTAACTTGTTTGAGGGTTTTTTTTTAGCTCAGTTAGTGAGGTAATCTGGTGCCTGAGCACATGGGCTGTCCATCAGTAGCCTCAGAATTTGGGCTGTGAGGTTTGCTTGCACAAAGAATATAGGCTGGAGAATTAAGCTGCTGTGTTTCTGCAGAACCAGTATAAGAATAAACAGGGTTTCTAGCTTACTACTGCAGGCAGAAGCAGGGCAGATGAAAAGTGTGTCAGTTTAGTAACTTTATTTTTACAATTAGTCCTGTAGATAGAATAGAAACACAGAAACATGAAAAGCAAGAGGATTTTGGGAAATGAATTACCATGAGCTGCTTGTAGCAGAAATTAGGCCTGATGCTTTCTGTGAAGTGTTCAGCTCTCTGTGTACCAAAGGGTGACTGCTGTTCTCTTCTGCTCTCGAAGGTTCAGACAAACCTTTGACAGGATGTTGGGGTTTCTGAAGGAGCCAGTTGTGGTCACTGCAAAGATCAATGTGAACCTCATGGCACTGACTGTGATGGGATTAATAAGTCGTCTTTGGGGGTTTTGCTATCCACGGGCTGTGGTGTGAGTAAAGTTTCTTTTCCACCTGAATGACACAAACTTGTTTTTCAAACATTTGTGAGTGAGAATGCAGGAGCAGAAGAGCACAGCTTGACTGATGTCAGCCTCTGTAAATCATAGAATCACAAAATCCCAGACTGGTTTGTGTTGGAAGGGACCTTAAAGCTCATTTCATTCCACCCCTGCCATGGGCAGGGACACCTTCCACTATCCCAGTGTGCTCCAAGCCATGTCCAGCCTGGCCTTGGGCACTGCCAGGGGTCCAGGGGCAGCTACAGCTTCTCTGTGCAACTTGTGCCAGGGCCTCACCACCCTCATGGGGAAGAATTCTTTCCTAAAAGTTAATCTCAACCCACTCTCTGTCACTGTGAAGCCATTCCCCATTGTCCTGCCACTCCAAGCTCTTGTAGTCTCTTCACATCTTTCCTGTAGGCTCCTTTCAGGTACCAGGAGGCCACAACTAAGCCACCTCTGTGGGCCTTTACTTTTCCAGGCTGAACAAATCCAATACAGTGATAGTCTTTCCCTAATAAAACCCACTGATGAGAAGTGGCAAAGCCTCAGTGCTTCATTGCATTCTCAGCTTTCTGCCAACAAATCAGTGTTTGCTTTCCAAGTATCCCTGCAGGATAATTCCAGTTAGATTTGACATTTTTCTGCCTCTGGTGTTTCAGGTTCGATGAAGTTTATTATGGCCAATTTGTTTCACTCTACATGAAGAGGATCTTCTTTGTGGATGACAGTGGCCCACCTTTTGGCCACATGCTGCTGGCCTTGGGAGGTAGGGTCTCCTGAAATTGGGAACTGTTGCCTGTTTCTGTGGAAGAATGGAGGAGAGAGGTGCTGGTTAGAAATGAATCATCAGATCCAGTTATGGGGGGAAGGCACAAGGCAAATGAGAGAGAATTGTTTTCCTTTATTTAGGATTGTTAGGGGGCTGTTGCATGAGTAGAGGGGGGATGATGAAGCTGTATGTCCATCACCTCACTGCTATCCAATCCTTTGGATAAAGAGAAAGGTAAGATGAGAACTGCTAGTGACAAGAAATAGGCAACAAACCTTAGTTCCTTTCTGTAGCTGGGGTATCACAACATGAAAATGTCTGGGAGGGAGGGATTAAATATACATCTGACTTTGTTACTGAGAATCCCTTGTTCCCAATTGATATTCTTTGTGCCTTTGCACATTCTCAAGCATTGCTGCAGACAGAACAGGATCAAAGAGGACCCTTTTGGGAAAGAGGGCCTTTATGCAAGGAAAGGCTGTGTGTTTGGGAAATGATTCCCAGTTTAGGACCAGGTTTTATGCATATTTTGAGACTGGAAATTCTCTTGTTTATGTTGTAGGTTACTTAGGAGGATTCGATGGAAACTTCCTGTGGAATAGGATTGGAGCTGGTAAGAGCTGTTTTCAGCTGTCTCATTCTTTAGAGAAAATAAGCAAAATTTCAGCAACTGACAGATTCCTTTTGCCTGTCTAGTGGAAGTAACACTTTATCCAACACCTTCACTTCTCTTTTTAAATAAGTCTTCTGCAGGTCTCTAGCACAAGTTAAAAGCACTATGAATTCATAACACAAGCTTTCTAAATCAGCTAAACAGTTTAAGCAATACAAGATGGACAAATTAGTACAAGTAGGAATTAGATTCATCTAACAACTAAGAAATTCTGTCTTGGTCTGTCCTTTCTGCATTTAAGTTTCCAAACTGGTGGATCACTGTTCCTGTTTTCTGTTTCAGAATACAGCATGAATGTTCCTGTGTGGTCCCTGCGACTCCTGCCAGCCCTGGCTGGTGCTCTCTGTGTGCCTTTAGCCTACCAGATTTTGGTTGAACTGCACTTCTCCCACTGTGCTGCACTTGGAGCAGCTCTTCTTATTCTCTTAGGTAAGATTGTTCCACTGAGTCCCGTTCCGCACACATGGGGAAAAGAGTCCCTTTTCCCCTTAGGAATGTTTAGGGCAGAGTAACATCTCCCCAGAAAATACTGACATGTCAGCCCTGGCCTTTGTCAGTCTGTGCTGAGCCTCCCTGGTCTCCTCCATCCTCACTGCTCTGCAGCAGGCTGCCCTTCTAGGCTGTACACATTTCAGTATTAAGCAAAGTAGGCAGCCTTAAAAGCCTCACAATAAGCCACATTTCTTGTATCCAAGGAAGCCTATACTCCCTTCCTCAGAGGCTTGCATATTGGTTTTTAACAGCAGGATGACCCTACTTGCAGTCAGAGCTCATTACATTTCTTCATCTCCATACTGCAACAAACCAGCCTGTGTCAGCACTGAGATTTGACACTGTTCTGGTGTGTACAACTCAACTGGTTCTGTTTCTCTGAGGGGCTGCTGGCAGCTGCCTGAGAGGAAAAGAGCCTCTCAGCAGCCCTTTAGCAGCCTGATAAGAGAAACCTCTCCTGGCTACCAGCTGCTCTGATTCTGGCTCACTGCAGCTCCCTTTCTTGCAGTTCTGTTGCAGTGCTCATTGCTTGCTGAGCTCACTGCCTGGACTCTTTGCCTTGAGAAGCACCTCTCTGGATTTCCCAGTACTGATTTTATTTGCCTTTGTAGGAAGTACAGCAGCTTTATCTGCCTCCTGACAGACTTTACAGGTCTTTGTCTTGGAACAGTTATGACCATGTAATTTGCTCCTGCTGGAAGGTTTTTGTCCCTCTAAACCCAGCACTTGCCCATTATAGCCAGTAGGAGTTGGCTGTCCCTAAAAGGGCAGGTCCTTCTGTTAGATAACAGTTTAAATGTCTGAGGTAGCACTTGCCTATAGAGAAGTTTGTCTAATTTTGTGTCTGTGTCTCTTTTCTAACAGAGAACTCTCTGATCACTCAATCAAGGTTCATGCTTCTGGAATCAATACTGATTTTTTTTATCCTGCTTGCAGTTTTGTCCTACCTGAAGTTCTACAATTTGCAAAAGCACAGGTAAAGCTGAATTGTCTCCCACTTTTTTGGATATTCTCATGGTGACATTTTTTTTGTCACAGACTGTTTTTCTATGCCTCTTAACCATTCTGCAACTCAGTTCATCTGTCTGTAAAATCCAATGCTTTGACCTCTCATATGGCTGCCCCAGAAGTTTTCTCCTGAACAGTGTTAAAGACTGTTTTTACTGTTAGCAGGGTTGGTTTTTTTTTAATATTAAAATAGAAATAAAATCCCTTGGGAGCACTTCTTTGCCTACCCAGATTTTTTACTGGAAGGTTTCCTCCTGTGCACAGAAACACTGATGATATCAGGTCACTTAATGCTCCTTTGTAACTGTTTATAGGCTTTGAATTTATAGGTATTTGTCTCTTTTGTTCTCTGATCCTTGCAGAGGATGAAGTAATCCTTAGTACAGTAAAATTATCTTTAAACTGAGCCTAGCAAGTGATTCAATACATTTATCTTTAAGTGCCTTCTCTGGAAGCTGGTGGTTTTGGCTCCTGCTGACTGGAGTAGCCTGTTCTTGTGCAGTTGGGTAAGTGATGATGTCTTACCTGGACTTTAATGCCTCCTGTTCAAGAGAATGTTTGAATATTTATATCTTGTGTTAGGTAATTCGGTAGTTTTTAACCATGTTCATTTTTTTATGCACTTTCTTTTCAGAGTGAAATATATGGGCCTGTTTACCTATATGCTGCTCTTGGCCATTGCAGGACTCCACTTCTGGCACATGATAGGAGACCAGAACTTGTCAAATGTAGGTAGCACAGCATGCAAAATTTATTATTTGTAACTTTTCAGTGCCAGAAGCCTTTCAAACCCACAGATAACACTGCTGTCTGTAGCTGGCTTTTGTACTAAAATTCCTTGTCTGGAAGCCCTCCTGTCTTAGCACAGTTCCCAGCTCAGTTGCTGGGGAAGATGGAATTAAGTTGAAGAACAATATGTGTGTGTGATTGTCTTTTCTGCTGTTATCCATGTCTTAGTAACGTGTGACTCAGAACATGCACTTGTCTCACACACTCCTGCCAGCTCCACTTCAAATCCTTGCTGGAAGTTATCCAGTTGTCCATAAAGTTACAGCTGAATGAGAGGGGTGGAGGAAACTTAATAAAGACAAACAAAACAAGCTAAGTGCTCTGGAATTTTTAATATCTAGAGCATGAACCACTAAGTTTTCTCTGTTCTTCCAGGTTTCCTTGCTGTGCCATTTTCTAGCCCGGGGTCTGGCTCTCATCATCATCCCCATGGGGATGTACCTCTCCTTCTTCTATGTTCACTTGGCTTTGCTGTATCGCTCTGGGCCTCATGACCAGATCATGACAAGTGCTTTCCAAGCCAGCTTAGAGGTAAAGGAAATGTGGTCTTGGAACTGATTTATTAGAGAGAAGAGGGGGAAATGTTCACTCTTAGGTGGTGTTCAATCCTGTTCCTTTGATCCTGCATATTTTTTCCCGTTTATGTCATTTAACTATTTTGCTGCTGTAGTACTGCTTTAAGGTGAAGCAATAATGACTGAAATCCTAATAACGGATGAAACAGTCCCAGTGAACCAAGAACAATATATTCACTCTTCTGCTGAAGGTTTGTCCCTTCCTACAGGAAACTCCACAGAAGTAGATACAGTACTGAACTCTTACATGGTGACATGGTATATGATAGGAGTGCTTAGCCTGTCTTTTAGAACATGGCTTTAGGGAGATTTCCTGAGACCCTGTAGTCTTTTAGTTTTTTAGGTGTTGGTGTATTTACTATGTATTGAGTATGGTGCTGCAAGACTTGATTTTGATAAATAAAACCAAATGAGAAGGCTCTGTGTGAAAATACTGCTGTGTTGAAGTGGCATGTGACTCAATAGAATTTAAACAGCCTCTGGGTTGTTTCTTCTCTGTATTTATCCTGTCCTTACCCTTCTCAGGGTGGGCTGGCTCGAATCACTCAGGGTCAGCCCTTAGAGGTGGCCTATGGCTCTCAGATCACCCTGCGGAACGTGCTGGGCAAGCCCATGCAGTGCTGGCTCCATTCCCACACCAACACCTACCCCATCAGGTGAGGAATCTGGGTCTGTATAGGGTGGGTGGAAGTAGACTCTGCTTCTCCACCTGCCAGTCCAAGTGTAGCAGTTTAGCTCCGGGCAATGTCATCATTAATCCCTCAGATTCCCTGTGCTCTGCAGGAGTGATCAGTGATGTGGTGCTGGTTTGTATTGCTGGGACTGGTGAGCACAGCAATGTACCTTTACAAAAAAACCTCTATGGGGTTTTGTAACTTCCTGTGCAGGTATGAGAATGGCCGAGGGAGTTCCCATCAACAGCAGGTGACCTGCTATCCCTTCAAGGATGTGAACAACTGGTGGATTGTCAAAGATCCTGGAATGTGAGTATGCAGGAGATTTAAATTCAATCTATATGCTTGCAAAAGCCAGCCAGGGCTTGGATTGGACGTAACTCTTCACTGCTTATGGGCGCAGAAGCCTTAAGTGATCTGAGCAAGTGATTGCAGCTCTTTGCACAATCCTCCTCAATGTGGTAAAAGCATTATTGAGAACTCTGAAATCCTGTCTGAACTGCTCCTGTCAGAACTGGGCTGTGCTGTGCACGAGAGGAACTTGAAAGACTCACAGGACCAGTGGAGATTCTTCAGGTGTTTTGCATCAAAAGGAAGCTCTGCTTTTTGAAGTGTGTGAGCCATGGTGTTAGAGTATCTTGATGAGTTTTATCAAACTTGAATGAGTCTCTGAAAAGAGAGAAAACACTTTTGAAAAATGAGTAGTTCTTTGTATTAGAAGCATTGAGGGAGCTGTAAGATCTGCCACATGGGGAAGGATTCCAAGTGGTGTCTGTACCTGATAGGCCTGGTTTGTGCTGAAGTGTTTTGCCATTGTCACTGTTAGTGCAGAGCAGGACTCTTCTGTTCTTGTTTTGCCAGTAAAAGCCCTTGAGTGAAACAATTCCATACTGATCAAAAAGTTGCTTTTGTAGGTTTCTTACACTGTTCTGGGAACTGTATAAGGAGTCCTACCAGAAGGACTGTGTGCCACTACCAGTCATGTCCTCATAGGGAAAGTTTGTCCATGGTGCAAACCTTTCAAGTAGGGACTTTACCAGAACCACAGACCCCAAATATACTCTTAAAATTCTTCAAACTCAAAACACTCCTATGAGCACTGGAGAATGTGAAGTCCTATGGAACAGTAAAATGCAGGCAGCAGTTCAGTGAACTGCAGTGTTCCCCCTTGCCATGGCCCTGCCCAGAAGCAAGGTGAGAGTTTACTCTGTGTGTTGGAGAAAGCCGTTAATTCTCCTATAATTCTGCCAGAGTGACATGAGCTGTAGCACAGCACCCATCAGACCCAGTGAAGCACTTAGTGTTTCACACAAGCCACCAAACACCTGTCTGACAGGAATAACCTTAATTCACTCCTGTCTGACCTGGATTCAGACCACTGACCTAATGCCTGGAGTGTCAGTATCTCATTACTGATTCTCTGACTCATTAACTCACCTTTGCCTTGATGAGCTTTGTTTCCATTCTGGTACAACCTAGATACTGCTTTCATTTCCATTTTCTTGCCTAAGTGTCTGTTCCCGCCTGCAGCTTCATGACCTAACAACTTGGTCGTGACAAGGTTGTGTTCTACATAAAGATACATATAATTTAATAATTTAACCATTTTCTCTTGGGTGTCCTTTCACCAGGCAGCAGCTGGTGGTGAGTAACCCACCGCGGCCCGTCAGGCACGGGGACATCGTGCAGCTGGTCCATGGCATCACAACTCGCTACCTCAACACGTAAGTCCTTTCCCCGTGCTCTGCTCTGCCAAGCCTGCTGGCTCATTCTGCTGGCTTGGCTCTCAGAATAACCACTCAGGGGTTGAAGCACAGTGACCTCGCATTCAGATATGCCATAAACTGCCTGTTACTTGTGGATTTTTCACCAGTAAGCCTAGGAGGGACCTCATGTGGTTAGTTCCATAAACCATCCCTGTGGCCCAGAGGAAGGATGCTGTATGCTTATTTATTTTTTCTGGTTGACTTGGCAGTGGAATTTGATCCTAATCACAAACTTCTTAACGGTTGCTTACTGCTTCTGTTCTTCCCTACTAGTGGCCTTTAGAGGGTTTCACAGTTGTTCACATTTCATGGTAGTTCTGCAGATTCCTAAATACAGAGTCCCCTCTGTGAGTCTTCATCCTCACCTCTTCACTGCCCCCACCCAGACAGGTGCAGGTGTTTAGTATTTTGTGTGACTTTAACCCAAAGCCAACTCCACTGACTGATGGCATGCTCCTACCTGAAGGATGTGCTCTGGAAGTTAGGAAGATACGCTGGAGAATCCGGTGTGCTGTGGCTGATTGCCAGAGATTCTTGGCCTGGTTTGAAAGGCTGCAGTATGAGATTGCCTCCTGACTGCCTCCCAAAGGGCATCTGCGTGTACTTGAATATCACTCAGATTAGGAAGGGGGTTGTTCTGAGCTTGGGTTTTTGCTATGTCCCTTCCAAATCTAATTTGTTCATTATTGGAAACCCCAGTGAACAGCGTCTCTGTTTGTCACAATCAGTGCTTGTTCTTCAGCCTGGCATCACAGGCATCTGCACTGGCTTCCTCTGAGCCTGCTCCTGGCAGCTCTTGGTTGTGGGGAATGCTCTCTCTCAGAGTAAACAGTGCAATCTCTATAAGTGAGTTACTTTTTGCTTTATTACTGAATCCAGTCTAAGCCAATTCCATATGGGTTTACTTTTTATATGTATTTGGGAAATGGTGGTGGAAGATCTTCCTTTATTTGTCTTCTAGGCATGATGTTGCTGCCCCTCTTAGCCCCCACTCCCAAGAAGTTTCCTGCTATATTGATTATAATATCTCCATGCCAGCACAGAATCTCTGGAGAGTGGTGAGTGGTCAAAGGGAGGGGAGGAGCTGGTCATGCTCCAGCAGAAACAGCTGAGATAACATGGATCAAAAGCCATCTTTCTCTTGTAGGAAATTGTAAATCGTGAGTCTGACACGGATGTGTGGAAGACAATTCTGTCAGAAGTGAGGTTTATTCACGTGAACACCTCAGCAGTGCTAAAGGCAAGTGGGGTTATGTTTATTTGCTTGTAGCTTTTGCTTCATGTAGTTCTTGTAATCTCAGAAACTCTGCTCCAAAATAGCTAAACCACTATAACAAATAACCACAGTAAGTACATTAAAGGAATCAATAAACTTGCTCACTGTGACAAAAGAGCAGCAAGTGTTTTAAGGTAGTCACACCGGTACTTCATCCCTTTCAGCATCAAACCTGTCCTGCTTCTCAAGAGGCTGTGACCATTGTACACAACTGGGGCTTAGAACTGATGCTGAGTCTGTGTGTCTGTGAGACCAACTGGAATAATTAAGGATATTTTTCTTCACAAAGTTTGCCAGAATCACTGATTTTATGGCTGTAGCATTTGTTGAGACATGGTGACTCTTCACATATTTTCTTGCAGTGCCTTGCTGTCATCCAGTGCTCAGGCACAGCCTGGGAACTCCTTCCATCCTGAAGTTCAGATTGGCAGAACTTTCAGTTTAAAAGTTCACAGTTGTCTTTCTCTTTTAGCTCAGTGGAGCATCTCTACCCGAGTGGGGATACCGGCAGCTGGAGGTGGTTGGAGAGAAGCTGTCCAAAGGCTACCACCAGAGCATGGTGTGGAACGTGGAAGAGCACAGATATGGGAAAAGTATGTCTCAGCCATGTCAGTTCTTGAGGCAGGTTTCACTTCATGTTACTGGACAGGTGGTACTTTGTGTGTGTTCAGTTGGCTCTATCATGATGTCAGAATCATTACAAAGTCCCTCCAAGTGCTGTTGCAGTTGGGTGATGTATTGGAGAAGGGCTCCTGGGAGAGTGAAGAGCCTGTGTGCTCTCTGCCCTTTCTAGCTTTCTTCTTGTTATGTGGTTATTTCTGAGCTATGCTGTTTTCTTCCAGGCCAAGAGCAAAAAGAGAGAGAAGTGGAACTCCACTCTCCCACACAGATGGACATCAGTAAAAACCTCAGCTTCATGGCAAAGTTCACAGAATTGCAGGTGAGTCTCTTGTTATTTCCCTTCATTTTTCCTTCTGCTGCAGAGCAGGAACCTGAGCATTTCTGCAGACTCTGAGGATTCATTGTTTAATCCTTGCTGATAGTTTGGCTTCCTCACTGAAAAAAAAAAAGTGTCTGAATGCACTTATAAGGGCATTAAAGACCTGGGCTGTCCAGTAATGAATACCCAAGTGATTGTGTAACAAAAAAGGGGGAGGAAAATTGGTTGGGCACCCAGAGGCTGCCTGAAACTGAACTGTAATGTGTGGTACATGCAGTGAGTAGTGTTGATGCCCCTTACTATCTTTGTAGAAATTCACCAAGGAAAGTGCATTATTTAATAGCAAAATAAAACCCTTGTATTGGTCAGTATCCATATGAGATATGCAAAATATTTCTCCACTCCCAGGTTAGAAACTCAGCATCTTACATCTGGAGCTGTTTACCCATGCTTGCTATCTCACCTGTTGTTCCAATTCTGAAAACCTTCTGTTTACCTTTGTTTTTCTAGTGGAAAATACTCACATTAAAAAATGAAGACACAGAACATAAGTACAGTTCCTCTGCCCTGGACTGGATCACAATGGACACCAATATTGCCTACTGGCTCCACCCGACCTCGGGGGTAAGTACAAGAGATAGAAGTAGCTGTGAAGCTGTTGAGAAAGCAGAACAGTTCAGATGTGAGCTCCAGGAGAGGGAGTCAGAGCAGAGCTGCAGCTTCCAGCCAAGGACTCTTGATATATTAATACATTTTCCATGAGGGGTGAGGTCCTTATTTTAGCACGAGATACAGCTTTGACAGTAGTTGCTTTTAATTAAATCATGTCTTCTTGCACTTTTTTTTTTAAGGTAAATTGCAGTTTAATAGTTTTCTTTATTGATTTCATTTAGAAGATGAGTTCATCTCCAATAGCATCTTTTAAATGCCTTCCATTACACAAGAGTCTTAAAGCAGCAAAGCTTATCAACCAGCTTTGTTCCAGGTTACTAGGCAGGCACATTCTGGAGCTTAATTTAGCAAGTTTGTGTAGGTAATATTTAAACTTACCTAAAAGAACCACAGCATGTTCCTGCTTCTGGCTTAGACCATCATCTATCCTGCAGGCCCAGATCCACCTCCTTGGGAATGTTGCCATCTGGACTTCAGCTAACGCTGCTGCTCTGGTCTACCTGTGTCTCTCCCTGTGGTACCTGCTACGGCGAAGGAGGAAGATTTACGACATCCCTGAAGGTCTGATTGCACTCTGTGTTTGTGTCCAGCTGGAGGCTTGTGGCTTGTTCTGTTCTGAGATGCCCATCTCCTGTCTCCTGCAGATGCCTGGCAGCTCTGGGTGTCAGCAGGGGGTGTCTGTGGTGGAGGCTGGGCTGTGAATTACCTGCCCTTCTTCTTGATGGAGAAGACACTTTTCCTGTACCACTACCTGCCTGCTCTCACATTCCAGATTCTCCTGATTCCCGTGGTACTGCAGCATCTCAGCAATCATCTCTGCAGGTATTTGGCTTCAGCAGAATTGTTCTCTTGAACTATTCTTGGCACAGTTCTTTCTCCAGGGCTGTCACCTGGGCAAGCTGCTACAGGGAAAACAGTGGTTTTTCCAGCAGTGGCCATACTCTGTCGTTTGCCTTTAGGGAAGCCAGGCCAGGCACAGGTCTTTCAGATGAAGTGTTTGGCTAACCTTGATGTAACTTGAGTGCCCTTTCCCTCTCTCATCCCAGATCTGTGCTGCTCAAGAGCATGTTCAGTGCACTGATTGTAGCCTGGTTCTCCTCGGTGTACTTTGTGTACTGCACCTTCAGCCCCGTGACCTATGGGCTGCCCGCTTTGTCCCCCACGGAACTCAAGGCCTTGCGCTGGAAGGACACCTGGAACATCCTTATCCGAAAGCAGTGACCACTCCAGCCTTGTTACAGCAAAAGGAAACACTTTTTGTGCAAAGCCAAGAATTTATTGTTAGCATCATGGAAATGTTAACAGTCGGATCAGATATTTTGTAGTAGTCCAGATCTAATGATTACAGGAGAAGAAAATAAAGGAACACTGTTACAGATAAGGTCTCAACAGTAATACAGCTGTTATGAGCACAGTTCCCACTTTCTGTCCCTGTTACAAGCACCCTTCACTGCCCCTCAGGGTGTGAAGGTTGCTGACTTCAGTCAACAGCATCCCAGTTTCTTTGCTGGGAAGAGCTGCAACAATTTCTTCTCTTTCCTGGAGTATGATGGTGGTTTCTTCCTTCTGGCGCTACATTGCACTTTGGGCTATTTCATGTGTTTCCTATCACTGTGCTCTGCAATCCCATGATACAGGTCACTATAAATGAACTCTTTCCAACACATCAGATACTTTTTTGTTCTCTTTCTTATGCCTGAAACCCAGGTTTTCCCAGCTCTAAAGCTTGCTCGTCTTTAACAATCAGCAGCTGGCCCTGGAGCCTTAGAGCATCATTCCATGACTCTATTCCTCAACAATGCATTATTTGCCCCCAGCTTCCAGTGCTCTGCTATCACTTCTATTTATGTAAATACAGCATTAAGCTACATTTATAAATAGTTCATTCTGCATAGAATAATGACTTGTTACTATTATCTATTTATAATCATCTGACATAAGCATCACTTTTAAGAAGATAAGCAAAATAAAAATACATTAAAAATTGCTGTTACAGCTGAACAAGGCTTCAGGCAAGCCAGGAGCTGAACCAAAGGCAGAAGAATCCTTTGGTCTTGTGGCACTGGTGTGAAGCCTGAGGCCTGTTACCAGCAGTGGCAGTATTGCCATTACACCTCAGATCCCATGGGAAAAGGAACTCTGGGCAAGGTAGGACTGATCCTGCTGACAAGGAAACCTGCTCCAACTTGTGCACGTGGGTTCAGGGTAAAAACAATGAAACCCAGCCCAAGGCCTGGCCTTCCCCAGCAGAGAATTCACAGAGAAGGAGAAGGCAAAGGTGAAGGAGAAGGATTGCTCAGTGGGGAATTTGTAATGGCTCTGTGCAGGTGTCCACGCAGGGCTGTAGTACCTGGGCCACATTCCATTTCTGTATTTCCACATGGTTGCAGCAGCAGGCCCTGCAGGGCAGCACAAAGCTGCCAGAGCAGCATTCCCACACCCCAGGGGCTCTTGGCTGTGCAGATCCTCACTGCTCTTACGAATTCTATTCACTCCCCCCACCCCCAGAGGAAGGTATGATCCAACACCACAGTCATTCAAAGTAGGTTTTAGTGACTGTTTTGTTCCTACTGTAATCAGCCCTGAGAGCTAATGCTTCAGTGCAGTAGCTCATACTCCAAGTCTGTCACACTGAGCTAAACAGCACCCAGCAGCAGTCAGAAAATCATCTGCCTTCTGAGCACTGCAGAAGTACCACTGAACTATCACTGAGACACCAAACCTTCACCCCTTGCCAGTGTTGAAAAGACTATAGGGCCTGAAAGTGCAGACTGCATTTCTTAAAGTTTGGGGTTTTTCTCTAAATTTTCAGCCACAACAGAACCAAAGGTAACAATTCTGAGTTAAGGGGAGAAAGAACTGTTGAGTGTAAGAGCCCCTCCAGCAGTGTTCCTTTCTGTGCCTTTGAGCTGGCATAGTGCAAGTACCAGAATTATCTTTTATAAAAATGGTCATTTCTGATCACTGTTCATTTATTTATTAGCCAAAGTAACACACCCACAACCAACACAGCCAAACCCTGCTTTTAGAAAATTAGCAAATATTAAAAAGTTCCTCTTAATAACATTTCCCTCCCACCCTCATTCTTAAAATTACACCGTAAGTCCAGACTCAAGAACGGTATCACAAGGACATTTTCAAAGGTCCAACCAGCACTTCATTGCAGATTTTTTTCCAGACAGACACTTCATGCTGCTAAGTGCAGTATCACTTATCTGGGGTAAACTAGAGAAACTGGGATGTCACTGTTTGTACTTCTTGTCTGCTCTTTTTAGAAAGCCAGACATTCTTGAGTTGAAGCTGCTGGAGTGCAAGGCAAGCTCTCTGACCCTGTCTGAGGGTAGAACATGTCCAGGCAGCTGCTTGTGCCAGCAGGAGGAGGGTCCTGCAATCCCAGTTTTCCCCCTTGCTGACCTCACCAGCCATCTCTGGAAGTGGACGGATTCTGCCCAGCAGAATTTGCAACCAGCAGTACAGAAATGCACTAAAAGACACTAATACTGACAAGGTCAGGTTTCTGTTTCCATGAGCAACTCAATCCAGTTGGAGCTCACACATTCAGTAACTGTGGTACAGCACACTATCTGGGTACAAAAAATAATCATTCAGTGTAGCAAGATTCAGGAACTTAGGAATAAATTAGGAATCAGAACCACTAAACTTCTTGGGCCTGTCCCCTGGTGAACTACTGCAAGTTCCCATTTGTCCCAGACAGCCTCTGTCTCACCCCTGTCTCAAGGAAGAGGTGTCTCTACAGGTCAGTCCCTCTGATCCCACAGATTAGAAGGAGGCCGACCAGCAGCGGAGCATGGCCACAACTCAAGGTGTCAAGAAGGTGGAAAAAAGTAAAAGCTGTACCTGCTTGTTAAAATGGACAGCATGTGAGCAAGTCTTGGACAGAGGAAAACACCCAAGAGGCAGATAATTTTCCTGCTACAGACGACTGTCATCAGGGAAATGGGGTATCTTGCTAGTCACCTGGTAGTGCTTAATTTTCAGAGGAGTCTCAGCATTAGATCTCACTTTGAAAATTAAGAAAAGGCAAGTAGCACTGCCTTTAACCAGTTCAAGTAACAACTCCAGACATCTCAGGGAGAATAGGGAGGGGTTTGATGGGAAGAGGGACGGATGGCCAAGCCCTTCCTCTCCCCTCTGTGAGAAGATTCCCACCAGGATCCCCTCCACTGCTAGGACGACTTAAAGGGCACTTCACCAACCATTCCGTGCAAGTCCTTTCCCAAAGTTGTCTTCAGTGTTGGTGTGGACCAGATGCAAACCCTTGGGACGTGCTGGGTTAGTGCGGGCGGCTGCTGGACTCGAGGTGGGAGCGCTTCCCGGCCGCCAGGACGCTGCCGCTCTCCACCTGCTCCGGGAACGGCCGCTTGTACGTCCGGCCGTGCCCGTTCAGCGCCCCCCGCTGCCACTTGCAGATGTCTCCGTTCAGGATGTCCTGAATGTGCTGCACGATGAGGTTTATGGCGACTGCAGAGAGGAAGAGGGAATACAGCACATCAAGGCTTTCTTGGCTGAGTTATCTAGAAAATGTGGAGCATCCAGCCCTGCTCAACCCAAGTTTTAACAAGCCCTCAAATGAAATTCTGCCTGCTGCCTGCAGTGAGGTCAGACCTCAGCAGGTCACTTTTCCAGCCCTCCACAGGCTGAGCAGCTTCCTCCACTCCAGCAAAAATCCCTTCCTCAGGAGCAGGCACTCAAGGCAGCAGCATGCCTCCTGCTCTCTTCCCAACCCCAAAGGTGTCTCCCCAGGGAAATCAAGGAACCCAACTCCCTTTTACCCATGTTGTCAACTCCTCGGGGGATGATCACATCTGCATACTTCTTTGTCTGCAAAACAGAAACAGCGGTGGAGCCTGTTAATGGGAAAAGTCAGCTTCATTCCAGGAAGAAGCAACTGAAGGCCAGAAAAATGGGTAGAGATGGAAGGTGTTGGTGCTCCTGGGCTGTAAATTCAAGTTCTCTCTCATGGCAACAACCTAAATGAATTAAGACATTACACTGGCAAATATGCACTGGATTTAAGGCCAGGGATTGTTCTTCCTGTCCTGTTGCAGAGAGTCACCAGGTAGAAGCAGCAGGTCAGGTGTGGAGTCCTTGCTTTTACCCTTCTGAGCTGCCTTCAAACATTGCCCATTTCAGGCAAGGTCTGTTTGCCAAGAGCTGGTTTTAATCAGCATTTCGCAAGCTCTTGCTAAATCTCTGCTGAGAGCCAAGGTATCCAACGTGCATGTGAAATTCCTGCCTGCCTCTGATAACATTTTATTGATCTTTACTACCACAGCACTCCTGCTTTTTCTTTCCCCCACAGCTGTAAAAAAAGCTGGCAAATTCAGCATTTTTAAGCGTAGTTTTAAAATCCCAGAATTCCTTTGATCTAGAACAAGAGGCGCCTGACTTAGCCTTTTCCAACTTATTTAATCCACATACTGGATTTTGTTCTCATAGGGTTTTTTACAAATTAATTTGATTATGTGAGCACCTAAATTGGCCCCACACTACATGGTGTAGCAAGCAGAGCTAGAATGGTCTGCCCCAGGTTTTCACCAGTGTTCCCTTTGAGAAAGGCTGCTGGAAACCAAGCTTTTCTTTCTTCCTACAAGACTTAAGAATAAACTGAGAGTGGGAGTGTTTCATTCAGAGAGACCCGTACTGAAATAGCCCCAGCAGCCAACAGTGAGGAAATGTGCTTGAGGCATTTCTATGGTGCTTCCCCAGCAAAAGGGACGATTTCAGTTCCTTAACAACCAGCTTGAAATGGTTGAAGACGTGAGGTAGAGGGGAGAGTGTGGGATTTGTGAAATACAAATACCAAAAGCCACCACTGCTGCACCTACAGCAGCTAATTCCCAGGCAACCCTGCTCCTCTACCCCCTCCCAAAAAGAAAACAACCCCACAAATTTAATTAATTAAAGTCTCCATACCGGTAAGCAGAACTCCTCAAAGGCAGGCTTGACAAACGTGGTGTACTGGGTGAGGATCTGCTCCAGGTCCCTCCCACGTTTCATATCTCGCAGAACTGGGATGGAGAGATAAAAGCCCTGAGTGCTGCCCCGTGGTGAGGATGGATAAGGAACAGGGCATGGCAGGACTTTACCTCTGCGGGACAGCCGGACATCAGAGTCTGTGTCCACAAAGAGACGGAGGTGGAACATGTCCCGAATGTCTTGATTGTAGAAAACCAGGATCCCCTCAAACAGGACCACGTCAGCGGGATAGACCACTGTGGTCTCTGCCAGCCTGCCCAGAGAGAACACCCAGAGCACGCTGCTAAACAGGCCTTGTGCCACCGCCTGGAGATCTGTCCCCAGCCTCGGGACACCCCCACACAAGCCAGGACTTCAGGCAAAACCAGAGCCTACCTAGAATGTGTCACGAAGTCGTACGTTGGTACCTCAACCGTTTTGCCCTCAACAATGTTTTTCAGGGTTGAATGCATCAAGTCATTATCGAAGGCATCTGCGAGAGGGAAGTTCAAAGAGAAGGACTTTCAGAGGCTGTTGTATCAAATGTTCTGCTCAGATTTTTCCAGACCCAAAGGAAAAACCCTCTGCCCAGTATTTCACCAGGAAAAAAGGAACTTGCGGCTTATTCTTTCCTACCAGTAGCAACACAACACTCCCTGCCCGAGTGACAATGGCTGTGTTTGGTTTCAGAGATAAGGAACAGACAGTTTGCTGTTTTCAAGCAGCTACAACACAATGAAATTAAGATCCCAAAGGTGAAGCTGGTCATTGTATAATTTTATCAACCCACTTAGTAATTGTGTAATTTTGTGCAGCTTTGTTCATCTGTTAGTCAAGAGCCAATTGGAATACCTCAGGCATCTTTCATGATTTCCATTACCCACTCAACAGTCACCAGACTTCAGCCAAGGGCAGCTCCCTGTCCCGCCTAAAATCCACAGCACTCCCCCGGGCGAGTGGAGCAGCTGTTTGTGTGGACAAGAAGTAACAGGAAAGGATTTGGGGGATGATGTGGTTTATTACAGAGCCTTTCAAGAGCGGGGAGCACAGTACGGAGTGGGCTGGGATGCTCTGCACCTCTCCATGGCTCCAGAAGGGCCGTCAGTAACAACGGGCACAAGGGAAGGACGAACAGATGTTTGCGTGGGGGAAAGCACATTTCTGTTCTCCAACACTTCCCATTTCCTACAAGCGCTTCCCGTAAGACCCAGCTGCGCTCCAAGCACCGACTGAACCCTGCTGGGGCCGGGATGGTGAGCGGCTCACCCGGGTGGTCGAAGTTGTACTGTCCCTTCAGCGCCTTGGCCTGCTGCTCGGCCGTCAGCACCTTGTAGAAGCTGTCCTGGCTGAGGATCAGCACCTTCCGCTGCCGCTGCTCCACCTCGTTCTGCCCCAGCAGCTCCATGATCTTCTCGCACACTGTGGACTGAGCGGCACGGGGGGCTCAGGCGGGGCGGGGGGACCCCGAGCCTTCCCGCGGGGCCCAGCCCGGCCCGTCCCCCGGCCTGACCTGTCCCCGGTGCCGGGGCGCAGGGGGCGAGCGGCGCTCGCCCAGCCCGGGGCCGGCACCGGCGATGTCCCGGAGGACGCAGCGCAGGTG
>VXAC01002066.1:851987-939350 GCA_013399225.1 Rhipidura dahli
TGCGCTGAGCGCGCCCGGGCGCAGCGGCGGGGCCGGAGCAGCGGCACGGACAGATGGACACACCCCTGGACGGGCGGGCGCGGGGATGGACAGATGGGTGGACGGACAGATGGACACACCCATGGACGGGCGGGCGCGGGGATGGACAGATGGGTGGACGGACAGATGGACGGGCACACGGACACACAGATGGATAGCCGGACATCTCTACCTTATTACAGACAACAGTGTCTTTCCCAGGCACTTGTGTTCGTGTGTGTGTGTGTGCGACACCTGTTCCCGTGTGGTTCACACCTGTCCCCGGTGTGTTTTACCCCTGGTCCCGGGGGGACGCGCAGGTGTGTGCAGAGCGCGGTACACGGGAACTGTGAAGAAACACCTGAAAGTACAACACAGGGACACCAGGACACATCAACACACATATGGGTAAGACACGGACACACAGAGTGTGCACACACGTCCCCGTGCGTGGGGTGTGATAGAGATATCCACACACTCACGTGTTAAATATGAATAGCTATAGCTAATATATACAGGATTTTATATACAGATTGTGTATAAATAGAGCCAGAACACACACCACAGTCGACATAGAAATAGAGTATTCTAAAATAAAACCAAATAATATGTTTAAACATGAACAAATCGCTGTGAGGCTCCATAACTGCCCTGCGCCCAGCCCCGGCTCCATCGGCCGCGGTGGACCTCGGATCCTCCGGCCGGGGGCAGCGCAGACACCCCCCTTTGCCTCCCCTGGGTCCCGGCGCCGTCCGCACCCGGAGCCCCCCGTGCTGAGCGGGGCGGCCCCGCCCGCGGGGCCCGGGCAAACAGCGGGTCAATGATTAACCGGCCCCGGCTGCGCTCCCGCCGCCCGCGCGGGGNCAGCCCCATCCCAGCCCCGAACCCGGGGTGGTTGTGCCGGGAATGTCCCGTCCCATCAGAACCTCCCTGTCCCCGCAGGCGTCTCCGCGGGATGGACGGTGAGCCGCCAGCCGGGCCCCAGGGCCCCGGCCCCACAGCCCGGGGAGCGGAGCAGAGGGATGGCAGCGGGGCAGCCGGGGCACTGCCCACCTCCGGCACCCGCAGCGACCCCCCCGCGGACCATGGGGACAGGCCGGTCCTTGTGTCGGTGGTCACCAACTCAGCCTTCGAGGGGGCCCCGCCGCCCTACTCGCCCCCGGACCCCAAGAGCTTTCACCACCTCCGCCCGCCGTTCCCAGCCGGCTTCTCCCAGCAAGCGCCCGTCTTTTACCAGCCGGGGCCAGCACCGCGGTACTTCCCAGCCCCGGGCATCCCAGCCGGGCCCCTGCCCTACACCATCGTACGTATCCCCCACCCCGATGTGCTCCTGCCCCGCTCTGCAGCGGGCGTCACCCCTCATCTCCCCTCCCTGGTTTGTGGGGTTCCATGCGGTGCCCCCAGTGATGTTTGAGCAGCACAGCCCGGGAGGGGAGCACACCCGGGGGGCTTGCAGCTCTAACCATCCGCCTGTGCCGCAGTACAACGCGCAGCCGGGCGCGGGGCCGTTGCCCGCCGGCCGCGGGCAGCAGCTGCCCAAGGACTACATGGTGGAGTCAGTGCTGGTGACCCTCTTCTGCTGCCTGGTGACCGGGGTCATGGCCCTCGTCTACTCCCACGAGGTAAGGAAGGACTCACCTGGCAGCCTCGAAGCCCCTCCTGGTGCTGCGGGTCCCTTCTAACCCCTCCCTTTTCCCCCCTGCGCCAGACCCGGGCTGCGCTCGCCCGTGGGGATGTGGCTCAGGCGTACGTGGCATCCAGAAAGGCGCAGTCACTGGTCCTCTTCAGCCTCCTGTTCGGGTTGTTCGCCTCCATCACCTGGATCATCTATGTCCTGGTGTCCCTGTACCGGTGACAAGGAGCCTGAGCCCCAGGGACACGATCTGTGCCAGGAACTCCTTGTGGCTCAGCGCCTGGGGGGCACGGGCCTCGTGTGCCACAGCCTTGTGTGGAACCGGGTGACAACGAAGTGACTGGGACTGCGGGGCAGCCTTCCTGGTGGGCGAGGAGCTGCCCCGGAGCCTTCAGCCACCCTGCGAGGGCAGGAGGGACCCAGACCAGGGAGATGCCGGTGCCGTGTCCTGCTGGATCCAGCTCTGGGCAGGGAGCTATGTCGGATCCAAGGGAAGGAGCACGCTCCGCTGCAGGATGCTGAATCCCATTGCTGCGGGCTGTCCCTTGGAGCTGCCAGATGGGACTCTGGTGCAGAGGGAGCATCTTGTAGGATTGGGCCTGGAGATGGAGCAAAAGTCACAGGTGTGTGGGAAGCCCTCACTGGTCATTAATGGTGTGGGAAGATAGATAATGGTGTGAGAAACCCATGTATGCAGTTCTGCATGCATAAATACACACACACCCTCTCTGCACTGCCACCTCCCTGCTGCTTCCAGACTGAAATAAAATACAGCCAGAGCCAAAGCTTCTGTTTTCTCTGCACACCAAGGATCTGCCTCTCCCCTTTGTCCACCACAAAATTCAGGGTAAGGTCTCCTGCAATAGCTGAAATCAGGGTTTTCCCAAGAGGAGGTGGGCACCAGGGTTCCAGCCCATGCAGGACCCTGGGGGAGTCTCCACGTGGCCCCAGGCCTGGGGTGCCACTGGCCAAGCTGCCTGAGGGGACAAGGAGCTGTGGACAGACCCCTCCTGCAGTGCCAGCCCGAGGGATGCGGCCCCACAGTCCAGCCCTGGCACGAGGGGAACGTGCTTGGTCAGTGTCTGGGCATTCTCCTCCTGAGCTGGCCCGTGACAATTATTTCCAGAGGAATTTTGAATCCTGTCCAGGACTGAAATAGCACCGCAGAGCAGCTCGGCTGCTGCAGGGGTTATTCATAGCCCTCGGCTGCCGGCACCCAGCCACTGCACGGGCTGGGCACACGCCGGGGGCTGGGCAGCCAAAACCCCTGACACGGGGGACACCGGTGCCCAGAGAAGGTGACAGAGTAGATTTCCCCTCCCAGGTGTATGGTCTGCATTGGGGCAAAGCCATCTTGGCAGAAGGAGGGAAGAAATTTACCGTGAAAAAATAAAGGGAAAAAGAGCCACGGGCAGAGGAAAACCACAGGGGGCACATGAGAAAATACGAGGCCACACCAGCGCCAGAGGCGGATTCGATTGTCACTTTAATCCACAGACTGTGCATGCACTGTAAACAGGATCATCAGGCAGGTTCGTTATTGGTGTTTTATTTGTCTTTAATATAAAAGTTACAGGTCTGAAATGTTTGCAGGAAGATGCCACCATGGGGGTTAGTGGTAAATCTATAATACAACGAACTGCTTGGTGGGAGAGGCCTGGGAGCGGGGCAGGGGGCTGGTGACTGGGGGCATCGCTTCTCCCCACTCCCTGCCCCGTGTGGAGAGGGGACTCACACTCTTCCCTCTCCCCAAAAAGAGGTGATAGCCTTGAGGATGCTGCCTGCAAGATGGGAACACACTCATGGCCAGTCTTGCACAGGGATGTTCTGGGCTTCTGCTCCCCAGGGCTGCTCCTGGAGCAGGGGGGGTCTCTGCTCAGCAAACCTGAAGTTGCTCCAGACAAGTCGCTCCTCAGCCTGGCCCGAGGTTGGGATATGAGCCAGGAGCTGTGGCTGGGACACTGCTCAGCTGGGGATGACAGCAGAGGAAGGGGAGAAGGGGGAGGAGAGCTGGGGGGCTCAGCCCCATCCCACTGGACGAGGTGCTGTGGCCACTCAGACCTCCTTCAGTGCTAACTGGGCTCGTGGGCTCCAGTGCAGGGAAGAACTGGAACGGCTCTGGCTGGCAGGGGCAGAGGGGAACACCCTGCTGGGGGTCACAAAATCACAGAATATGCTGACTAGAAAGGGACCCATCAAGGTCACTGAGTCCAACTCCTGCCTCTGCACAGGACACCCCAAAAATCCCACCACGTGAGTGTTGTCCAAATGCTTCTTGATCTCAGACAGGTTTGGTGCTGTGATCACTGCCCTGGGGAGCCTCTTCAGTGCCCTACCCTTCAGTACCCCCAGTGCTCTGGGGGAAGGACTTTTTCCTGATATCCAACCTAAACCTCCCCTGACTCAGCTCCAGCTGTTCCCTCAGGTCCTGTCACTGGTCACAACTGAAGAGATCTGCACCTGCCCCTCCGCTGCCCCTCGTGAGGATGCTGAAGACCACAGTGAGGTCTCCTCTCAGTCTCCTCCAGTGCCCTCAGCTGCTCCTCACAAGGCCCCACCAGACCCTTCCCCATCCTTATGGCCTCCTTTGGACACTCTAATAGCTTAATGTCTTTTTTCTGTGGTGCCTGAATTTAGTGTTGTCAGCAAATTTCCTCAGCATCCCTTCCAGTCCTGTGTCCAGGTCATTATTGAGGATGTTGAAAAGTACAGGGCCAAGGAAGGAGCCTGGTGGAACCCCAGTCACTGCTACCCTGTGTGCCCAACCCATGAGCCACCTGCTCAACCCTTACCATGGTCACTCAGCTGGAAGACAAGCTGCCCCCTCCTGTGCCTCTGCCCTCTGAAGCCCCAGGGCTGTGGTTCCAGAGCCAGCACCACACACAGCCCTCCTAGAACAGTCTGGCCACAGCACCCAAGGGCTGCTAAGAGCCACCAGGGTGAAGCCCACACCACATCCTGGGTGTATTCATCAGCCTTTTCACCACCTCGCCATGCTGGGCTTCTAAAAGATCTTATTTACAAAGGAAACATGGGCATTACTTCCTGGGAAGCCTTTGGGGATTGCAAAGCCTTGGCTGGACACAACACACAGCTCCAGTGCCCTCAGTGCAAGGAAAATAAACCACTTTTGAAGTGCTCTGGCTCGGACAGCATGGTTCAGCACAGAAGATTCCTGCTCCTCCTGCTCTGGGGCTGCACAGAACTGGACCCCACACTCCCCTCTCCCAGAAGATGCCCTCGTGGGCAAGGGGTCCCTCTGTGCTTGGCCACTGTGTGAGTCCTGTGCCTGAATGTTCAGGAAAATATCCAAGCTGGGTACAACACTGGCTGTCGCTCCCTCCTGAGGGTCAGGCAGAGCTGGCCAAGGCTTTGCAATCTGTTTGGAGAAGAAAAGGAGTGCAGCTCTGATTCACCCAGAACAAATAGAGGCTTTAGCAGGCAAAGAGAAATAACTTAAGGATGCTCTGTGGAATTCCACGTCTGTGTTCCTTGGGAGCTGCTGCCCTAAACCTGAAGGATTTTGTTAGAACCCTGTAAAAACCTGTGACCACGAGACAGGGAGATGAGGGGCTTGCAAGGTTGCTGAAACCTGCAGGGCACACTCACACCCACGATCCAACTGCAAACCATGGGGGCAGGACAGAGAGGAGGGGATGTGAAATGGCCTGGCTGGGGCTGTGCTGGGGAGGACACACTGGGTGGGACAGAGCGGGGACAGAGGGGCTGAATAAGGCACAGAGAACAGATTGGGGTTAACACTGTGTGTGTGGGAAATGACACCCCTGCCTCGCCCCTCCATGCTGGGCTGTCCCTGCCCTGCTGGCAGCAGCATGGCAGGACTGGGGACAGGGACCTGCTGGGGGTCCTGCCAAAGCGGGGGTCTCAAAGCACAGCACCGGGGTCCCAGCGGGGAGCCCCGGAGAACAACATTTGGCAACAGAGAGGAGAGGAGTGGGGTGGGAGGACAGGGTGGCTCAGCCGGGCACAGGGCTCCTTCCTGGTTCCCATTTCCAACCCAGAAATGGATCCTCTGGCTCCTTCACGAGGCTTCTGTCCCTGCTCTGCAGCCAGTGCCCACCCGGCTGCCCGGAACCTCCTTTATCCAGCACTTGGAACAACATTGTCACTGGTTGTGGATTTTATACAGACTGGTTTGCACTTTCCTTTTTTTTTTCCTATAAACTCATCGATATTCAGACATGCATCAAAAATCCCCAGGGGTTCTAAACACTAGGTATGTACAGTCTGTATCCTACAGCATTTCCTGTGCAAAAGCTAAGTACCATCACTAAGAGACACGGGGTCACAAACAGGTGACCCCCAGTACCCGGGCAGTCCATTTTTTCCAGGTTCAGAGGGATTTACTGTTGCTTAAATAATGAGATCTGAGAGGAGGAGGGGGATGTCATGACTGCAGATGGCGGGTCCCTGCCCACATTTTCAGTGCCTCTTCCGTATCTACAACCGGTGCCTTCCTCATGTGAAGAAGGCGCCAGAGATCTGGGGTGAGCCGAGACCCCTGTAAACACAAGCAGCTCTCTGACAGCAGAGCTCCTCTGGCAGGCAGAGGGACACGCCTCCATCCTTGTGAACACGTTGGGAAGGTGGCATTGCAGGGGAGACTCCAACCCTTGGCTTCCACAGCTGCTGCTGCCCGACGCCGCTCCGGAGATGAGTCAGTGGGTGCTGAGCTCCTGCTGCCCCTGCTCTGCGGATGGACAAAGGGCCAGGGCGCTCCTGGATGCAAGGGGCCGGCAAACCAGCAACGCGCTTGCGTGGGAAGCTCCTTCCACAGCTCTGTCCCTGGGGTTAAAGCTGGTTCATGGCACAGAGGGACGGGAGGAGGAGGAGGGCGAGTGCAGCGAGCACCGGCCGATCTCTGCCCTCGGCGGCTGCGCCGGCGCCTGCGAGCGCCTGGCATTCCCAGCCCCAGGGATGGCTGCCAGCTGGGAGGGAGGGTGTGTCATCCAGTGGCAGGTACAAACATTGAACTCCAGTCTCATAGCTGCCCTCGGCGCCTCTGCGGAGCAATTCTCCTCGCACAACCCCTCCTCCTAGGTTTTCTCTTCCCGATCTGTTTTCCGCCTCGTGATGTTCCGAGGTTTGATTTTCAGGGACAGTTCCCACAGGGCCTCCTCAGCCAGGTGGTCGCTGAAGTCGTTGAAGAAGGACACTATGTCGTCGTTCCTTTTGATATCATAATGTCTGGAAAACCAAAGAGGAGCTGAAGTTAAACAAGGGCTGCCTGGGGACCTCTGCTGGCTTTGGGCCACTCCTGTCCTGCTCTGAGGACATCCAGCACTGTGTACTCATGACAGTGCTGTCACACCACAAAGGGGAAAAACCCTGGGTCGTTGAACAGGGGGTAAAAGGCACACAGAAATCAGCAGTTAGATCTGCTGCCTCTGCTGCCAAGACAGCACTGAAGAAAACCCCGAATATCCCAGAGAACACAGGAACCAGCAATGGCAAAACCTGAAGGCAAAAGTTGTCTGGATCTCAAAACTAGTATCAGAAAAATGTCCTCACAATGTTTATCTAACCTAGAGAGGGAAGGAGACTGATTAGAGCCCTGCTTGCTCGAGCTCTCTGCCTCGTTACCTGCCCCTTCCCCTTGCACAGGGGCTTCCACGTCCAAGCCCCCCTGCCCCAATCCCCACCTCGGTGCCCCAAAGCCAGCTCAGAGCCCCCATGGCTGCACTTACACTTGCTGGAAGCACCTCATGCTGTCCAGGATGTTAAACTGCTGCCAGCGCTTGGAAAAGTTCACTTTGCTGTCAATGTAATCAGGGTTTCCCAGATGGACAAAGGTCAGGTCCTGCAGAATCAGGCCTCTGAAAGAGGGAAAGGGGCAGCAGGCCAAGGGAGTAGGCAAACAGACACAGAGGTTAGTCACACAAGACAGCTTGGCCAGCCACAAGGCAGCCCAACAAAATCCAACAGCCTCCCATTGCCACCAAAATGGCAACCTTATCCAGAGGGAAACATTCCCCAGGAGAAGATCCAGACGTGTTCAGATGCAAACACCCCCAGCTGGCCACCCTGCCCCAGACAAATTGATCCAGAGAGGGCCCGTGGGCTGATGTGGCACTGTGCTGCCTTACCCCAGACGCTGGGTGAAAGGCAAGGGCTGAGCTCAGCAGCAGCTGCTGAGAAATCCTTGAAGGAACCATTCTAAAGTGCAGAAGCAATGGCAGAGGAAGGAACTGCCCACTCACAGGTAGGGGATGCAGGGGGGCTCCACGTCAGCCAGGGCTGCCCGGTAGGCGCGGAAGGACGAGGAGCTGTCAATCAGGGTGCAGTACTCAGCCAGGCCCTGGAAGGACACAAACCCCGTGGTGACACTGCTGCTGAAAACCCATTTCCTTTGTCACCTCCCCCCAGAGAGCCACAGAGATGGGAGTTAATGCCATCCTGCAAACACCTCCAGCTGATTTACTCAGCCCGACCCTGGGGTGTTCGTGTGGAACATTGCTGCCTTCAGCCTCCCCAAGCCTTGGGTTGCAGGAGAAGGAGGCTGTTCTCCCCCGTGACTGTGCTGGCACTCCTGCAGCTGTCAGAATACCCAGACATGCTGCAGCCTTCCAGCACTGTGGCATTTTACCCACTGGAGAGCAGTTATCCACCATCCCTCCACCCTGGGACACTGCTGAGCTCAAACCACTCAGCTGTTTCACACATAACCACACTTATCCTTCCCTCAAAGATCACAGTCCCCACTGCTCCTCACCTCTGAGGTTTGCTTCTGCCACTCCAGCCTTCGGATGGGTGCAGAATCCAGTGCAGAAAGAATGGCCAGATAGGAATTAAAATTATTCAGCTTTCGTAAGTGCTGTAAAGAGGGAGAATATTCCGGTTACTAAAGAGCTCTGAAAAGCCTTCTAGCATCAATCAGCTCTACCAAGCAGAGGGCCCCAATCCCCTGCTCTTTTAAGCAGCAGTGTGTGTGATTCACAGGAAAAACCAAGCTGGTACCTTCATAATCTTTATAAATTTAAGGAGCAGCCTCTCTCGGTCCTGGGCTTTCTCTTGTAGCATAATTATTGAACGGACCCTGGAAGAACAGACAGAATCAAAGATAAACCTACTTAAGCAGAGCTCAGATTTCCTCATGTCTCATTAAGAAAACTGATCACTGATAGGGACGGGCCAATACTAAAAAGTTCACAATACCTCCAACTTAAAGGGAGCATTGTAATCCCCAGCAAAGATAGGGTAATTTCACAAAGTGCATTTATTTGCAATGGGAATGTTTGTTTCAAGGGCTCAGTGATACTGATAATTAATTCCTCTGGGTTACAAGGCCCTCCACAACCCTCCTGATTTTATTTCTGCTGTGCTCTGGGGGTCTTTGATAAGTGCTCCGTATCTACTTCCAGGCCAAAAATACTCATTATCTCATTTGTAACAAAGGAAACCAAGTCTACGAAGAATATCTGGAATATTTGCAAGGCACTGGAAGTTAAGCACAGTTCAGAGCCATGGCTGTTCTGAGCTCCTTACCAGTAGGACATGTTATTAAAGTGCTCTGTGAACTGTGTCAGGTTGGGGCTCTTCTCTTCATTTTGTTCCTTTGCCCAAAGCAAAACTTCTGGGATCTGCCAAGGAAGAAGAGGAGGGGTGGGAAAACACCACATATTAGAATGGGATTTCTACCCCAAAATTCCGAGCTGCAGCCTGTGTCCACAGCCACTTGCTGACACAAGATCAGCTGTGCCCTACAATCCAGCAGGTGTCTGGGAGAGCTGGCAGGGAATACCAGAGATTGCAGAGCGTCTAACCCCTCCCACTCAGCCCATCCTCATCTCTGTACCTCGATTTTATAGAAGAGTTCAGCATCCAGCAGGGTCAGCTGCTCGGCTATTTCATGACTGTGGAAATCATGCAGTGTCCCTGGCCTGTGGAAAACAAGGAGGAAGTACAAAGGCTCAGAAAGTGTGACCTGCTTTGTTATCTTTCTTGTATTTCGAACTGAGGAAACTCCTGTGCTCCCAGGGAAGGGATGCCCTGGCTCTCAGAGGACCAAGATATGGTTAGGTGCACCCTCCCTCACCTGGCTGCCACCCCTCGGGCCGCGAGGGGTTTGATGGAGTTGGCATAGCTCAGCATTTTCTTCTGATCCACTTTGTCCAGGATGTTCTTGCGCAGCACTCTGGCCAGGCTCAGCTCCCCACTGCACACCAGCCGGAACACCAGGTCCATCAGCAGCTTCAGGATTTCCTCTGTCAATTCCACCAAGCTGAGAGGAAGATGGGAAACCCAGGGAAGGCATCAGAGCTATGACACCAAGCTACGGGGTTTGTATCTGTAATGAGTCTCATCGCTTCTCTCCTACGAGCAGAATTGGGTGACTGGAATTCCTCTGCTTCCCAGCTCTTCCTTTCCCAGAGATTCCCCTTTTACTTTTGTTATTTTAAAAGCACTGACCCACTTAGGACACACAGGAAGAACCTGTTCTTCCAACGAGAGGGTTCAGCACTGCAGGTGTCTCACTGGTTGGAATCAGGGATTTCAGCTTTCATTATAGACACGGTTAAAACACCATACCTTCCCTAAAACCCACATTTTCGCAGCTGCCAGATTTCTGTGTGTTACTGACCCTGCATCCCAAAATGAAGAAGGCAACTCACCACAGCTCATCCACCACTCGCACCAGCACGAAGAAGGTGTTCTTACTGACTCGCTTCTTGAACGTGTCCGGGAAGTGGCAAAACTTCTCATATGTTGGTTGCAAATTAAAGAATCAATTCAAGTGTGGTCAGACCAGCATTAGTGCAATTCCCAGCTGCTTCAAGGTACCATTAAAATCATTGACTGGTATGGGGTGGAAGGGACCTTAAAAATCAGCCAGTTCCACTCCCTCCCACGGGCAGGGATACCTTCCATTGTCCCAGGTTGCTCAGAGCTCCATCCAGCCTTGCCTTGAACACTTCCAGGGATGGAGCAGCCACATTAGAAAACCACACAGTTCTGTCCTGATGGAAACTGGTGTTCGATTTCCAGGAGATAAGGGACACTGATATGGCTCTAATTAAGATGGCATTAAACTGACACCAGCTGCTGGTAGCAGGGGGTGTCAGGAGGTACTTTCACCTTGCAGAATTGAGAGCAGGTGTACCCTGAAATTGTTCTCTCTAACGTGGAATTTAATGAGCAGCACTCCCCTACAGTGATCTCCCCCACTGGTCTGTGACATCTGGTCTCAACAGATCTCTCTACCTTCCTTGCTGTCCAATCTGCTGCAAGGAGGACAGCGACAGAAGAGAAGGCACAGGTTGAAAAACCTTCTGCCAGGTGGCCAAAGGGACAGAGAACAAGGTTATCAGTAAGTCAGCACTGGCAGGGGCCTGCAAGGATCCCCCAGATGGGATTGTCACCTGGGCTGAGCTGGAGCAGCAGCTCTGCTGCAGATGGCACTGATGAGCTGCACAGGACACGCTGACGTCAGGCTCCCTCTGACGTGGGTGCACAGCACCAGAGCCCACCCAGACCCTGCCCTGCTCCACTGGCAGGGAACAGAGCCCCGGGAAGGAGGCCAAGGGCAAGGAACGGCAGCAGGGTGCTCAGGGAGAGGCCTTCTCCATGCTCTGCCAGGAATGCTCACCCTGCATGTCAGGGCCCTGCCTCATTACCAGTTACAAGCTCGGTTCAGGACTGAGAGGCCAAGAGCACAGCATCTTCACGGCTGAGTTTACTGAAGTGAGATAGAGAAGGTCTTGATGGTTTAATCATCTCTAATATTAAATTACACCTGCCCAGGCAGGCAGTGCCCCGGGCCCCTCTGGAAGGCAGAAGGTGCTCCGGTCCCCACTCTACAAACAAGATGTCCCAAATAAAACACCAGGTCCCCAGAGACATACAGAAAACCTGAATTGTTCCTCTTCCAAGCCTGGACCCTCAGGAGACAACTCTCAGGTCCAGTATCCACTGTGACTGGACCTGCCCTGCAGCTATTCCCATCAGAGAGAGTGGAGGGGCAGGAATTCCTGCCTGGGACACCATCAGGGCCAGCATATCACTGACCATGCTGCCAGCAGGCTTTTGACCAAAAAACTTGCTACCAGCTCCCTCCATGATGACTTTCCAGCTCTGATTGCTGGTGGGAGTCACTAGTAAAAGGATATCTGTACTGCAGCTTCTTGATGAGCTCTTCAGGGGTAATAAATGTCCTGTATGTAGTCAGAAAGGCTTCACAGTACAGCACCAGATCTAGGGAAAAAGGCAAGAAAGCCTCAGTCAGCCTTGCTTTCAGAAAAAGGAGTTTCTCATAAGGTTGAACCCAGATGTACAGAGGAGGACGTGGACACATTTTGGCACGACTGAACTTCCCAGAAATGCTGTGCTGTTGGTCCTCACCAGCAGATGGACCCTTCTGCACAAGAGCAGCAGTGACACTGCCCTGTCCCCACCAGCCTGGGCCTGGCTCCCACTTGCAGCACTCGGGCTTGTGCCTCATAAAAGGGTCAGTGAAAAACACCTGCTTGTGGGACAGGAGCTAACAACAATGTGTAAAGGAAAAACGTAGTTTACACCTTAGGCATGCTTTAAAGAGAAGGTCTGATGGCAAGAGGTGATGCCTGCTCTGGCTTTGGTGCTCAGGCAGGTCACTCTGCCCTCCCAATGAGGAACACACACGTTTCAACACACGCTGTGGTGCTGCAGATCTTCTGCCCTTGCTGAGTTCCAGGAAATCCGTCCCAGGACAGTGTAAATAGAAGATTATTCCCAGCCAAAAGAAAAGCAAATAGCACTGCAAAAAGTGATGCTGCCACAACCATGACCCTGCCCCAAGAGAGATGTGGTGCACGCAGTCAGCCTGTGTTAATTCATCTGCAGGATGGGGTGTTCCAGGGCCTGGGATTGCAAAGGCTTTGGGCATTATCATGGGCACAGAGGGTGAAATGTGAAGAAGCAGGAACTGCAAACAGGAATGCAGATGTCAGGTCAAGACTGCAGAACACTCGCAGTCCCAGTGCCTGGTCACAGTGCACAACAGAGCCAAAATGGGAGCATCAGGCACTAGTCCTGGTATAAAGCAGGGGCACAGCAGCAGGGTGTGCAGTGGGTGGCACCCTGCCCCTGCCAGCAGCACTGCACCAAAGGCAGACAGGCAAGAAAAGCTCCTGTTGTGCCTGCCCAGGCTCGGCTGTACATGCAGAGCTTGTTCCAGCCAGGACAGGCATCACCCCACACCCAGCCACTGCTGCGAGGTGGGAAGGAGCAGGGCACAGAGGGAGAGCAGTGCCTCTCTACCTGCAGAGCTTCTCTTGGCAGGAACCTCATCTTCCTCTTGCTCTTAAATCAGAGAGTGCTGCTGCCTCTTGGTTACAGACAACAGAGGCTGGGTGCTCACATCAAGGGTGAGCCCCAAGCCTTGTCCAGCTCTAATCCCGCACTCACAGCAAGCGAGCTGTGAGCACTTAACTGACCATGGATTTTATTCCTGAAGACCACAGGTCTCTCTTTATTCCTCGTGCCACTTAGCTTTTACAGAAAACTCAAATGGACAAGAAGCATCATGCACCAGGGTGTGGAGTTACATTTATTCTGGGTTCCCATCTGCCCAAAAGGCAATGTGAGGTAATACAGCTGGTCTGCTCTGGCACTTGAAGCTGCCAAGAAATTCATCTTTAAAGGAAAGCCTCTTAACTCTACCCCTCTGTGCCGTTTGGCTGATTGATTTACAAGCCCCAAATTCTTCTCATTGTAAGCTTAATTCATTAACCCTCTCTGTCACCCAAACAGTGGGTTAGCATAGCACAAATTCCTCTGTGCTCCATTCAGCTCCGTGGCTTGGCAGCGCCTGTGAGGCCGGGCTCAGGCACTGGGAGCTGTCGCCTGCCCGAGCTCCCTCCACCCAGCTCTCCACAGCTGCACCACTGGGCGGATAAAACCCTGCTCCAGCTTCTCCCAGCTCTGAAAGGTTCTCCACAGCTCTCACCCCACTGCTTGCAGAACCCTCAGAGCCCCCTGTTTGTGAACTGGGCGTCCAACACTCATCCCCTTATTAAGCAGCTGTCTTTCAACAGGAACAGCAGAAGTTCTTTCTTGTGATGCTTGTTCCATAGAACAGCAGGAGTAAAGCAGAGTTTCTCTATTCCACCTTCAGCACGTTTATATTTCCATCATCTCATTTAGACTATTCTGTTTAATACACATTTCCAGCCTTGGTACAATCCTTCTCTCTGGTGTGTGTTTCTAACTTTGGTCCTTTCTGCTGGATTTGATGCCCAGTGCAAACTGGGAAACACAGCTGTCAGGGGAAGGATTTTCTTGCTAGCTGAATGGTGCTGGTAAGTAATTGCAAACATCTTATGCTACAGTAAAACCCCTGTCATTTAAAAACGTACATGACAGATATTTCCCCTTTGACTATCAACCTCTAAACTACGAGCACTGAGTGATTCAGAGGGTTAGTGTTTTGCCTCCCAGGAGATAAGGAGATCAATCCTGGTTAAGGCCATCAGCACAAATGTGTTTGGCAGGTTCAAATAACTCTATGGAAACACTGCAAAGGCTGTCTCTGCCACAGGTCTTGAAAAGGCTGCTTCGTGTGTGTGGTGACTGGGTTTGGACAGATAAAGAGGAGTTTTAACAAATATAGAGCTAAGGGTTGCTAACATCCCCTCTCCTCGCCCACGTCTCTTCTTTTGTACTGTGGATTCCCTCTCTGAACTGGTCTGGCTGGCTACAAGGAGTGTAGCACTATGAGGTGGTAAAGTAAATTGAAAATATGGGGTGTCAGCAGTACTGCATTAGACCCAAACCAACATCCCTTCTTTCCTACTTTGATGCCACAACCATTCCAGTAACTCACCAGTACATCACCACTGCCCTGAAATTCAAAGGACAAGGAGCACCACTGGCTCCATGCACAACAGGCTGGTCACTCCTGCTCTCACAGAAGGCAGTGGCCCGGCCCAGCAGGTACAGGGACACCAACACAGCACTGTCACTGGTGTGCCTCATCTTCCAGATCTAGGCAAGGGCTGGGAGGAGTTAATCCCATCCCTGCTGCTAAATGGAATCACCAGGAGCTTATCCAGCTTACCTCCATCTCCCACAGATAAACACAACCTGCCAAGCCCAGGGGATCCCTGCAGACTCTCCCCCAGCTCAGCTGCCTGTGGCCATGGGGCAGAGGACAGGCAGCCAAAGCCGTGCCAGGCTGTGCCCCCAGCTCTGCCCTGCTGCTCCACGTACCTTTCCTGTCGGTCTCTGTGGCGTGCACCAGCAGAATGTCTCCAGATCCACCACGGACATCTGGCCCATCATCCCCCTGCAATGGGAACACAGCCACGTTAGGCACAGCCCAAGCTCCCTTAGGCCTGGTTTAACATTGCTGGGGCTCCAGCTCAGCAACAACTGGCAGTGCACACACAGCTCCTGGCGCTGCTCGCAACACAAGCTGGGACATGGTCTTCAGTGCTGGGATAATCTCGGAATTTAAATAAAGCATTTGGTGTCCCAGATGGGGAGCTGAGCTGATCTCGGGGTCTCTGACTCCCTAAGGCCAGGTTGTGAAGCTCAGTGAAAGCTGAACCTTCTGCCCACAGCAGAATGAGCAGAAATGCCACAAATACTCCCAGAAGACCTTTACGAGGGCAGCAGCACTGCGTGAACTGTCTCAAAGTGCAGGATCACGTACCACAGTGGCTGTGAGGTCATGCATTCAGCTTGCATGTTCCTGGAACATCAAAACCTCACAAGTTAATTCCCTAATCTGGAACTATTTGGCTGGAGGTCACCTGAAACCATCCAGTGACTGGAAGGAGAAAACAGCCCTATTAATTGCTTGACCCCTGCCTTGACCTGTTTTAGAGAGTCCCTGTGACTCTCCAAAACACATCTCTTTTCTAGTTACTGCATTTCACAACTTAAAATATGCAGAACTGATCCACCACTCAGCCAGCAGTTCCCACACTGCAGGAAGCAGCTCACAGTGACAGTTCCATACTGCTTCGAACATGTAGATCAGAAAGAAAAGAAAGAAAAAAACCACTAAGACACAGATCTGCTAGTCCCAAATGTTTAAAAATCACTGATTTTTAAATGTTTTTTAAAGGAAACAATCCATCAGAGGAGGCTGGAGTTGTGTCTGGCTTCCCTTAGGAATGTCTTTATCCCTTCAATATGCAAAACAGTGAAACAAGCATGGATTACAGCCATGGAGCAGTTCTGTCTGGGATGTGCATTTTTCAGGTGACCCTCTGGCAAGACTCATGAAATACTACTTAGAGAACAAGTAAAAGCTTCTCACTCTCTCCTGCACATCTCATCTGACCAAAGAACACTCCTGAAGTGCCAGTAAATGATCCATTCTCTCTGTTTTTCAGCCAAAGCCCCTGACAGTCTGAAAGCTTCAAAAGCCTGCATGTTCCCTCCAGCTGCCTGTGTGGCTCAGGAGCACAGTGAGCGAAGATGGCTGGGAGTGCACCCAAGGCCAGACACAAAGCTCTTTCTCAAACACAGAAACGGTTCCTTTGGCTGCTTTTCCACATCAGTAACATCACGTCCTGCTCATTCACCTGCCATCAGAGAGAAAGGCCAACACCATCACCCACACCTGGGTTTACTGTGCTCAGGCTCTCAGGTGATTCATTTCAGATTGTCAGAGGCTGGAAAGGTGGCAAGGGGCAGACTGGGAAAAGGGCACAAGATGTGCTGGTTTTTAGGGAGACATCTCCCCTTTTGTTAAACCCTCACTCATCGTTGGTGCTCCCTGCCTGAACCAGCACCTCATACTTTAACAGCAGCCTTCACACACCCCCCATTTCTGCTGCAACCTAGTTTTTCCTAGCAAATAAAAGGTGATGCCTTGTTTGTGCACACAGAGAATCAGATTTCAGCTCAGAGTAAACCAAGGAGTACGAAAACAAACCCTGAATGCACGTACCTCCTGCTTCAGTGTTAATCTAGACATGATTTCACTGTGGTCAATAAGGGACAGCTCATCTACCTCTTCCTCCAGCTGTGGTGACTCCAAAGTATCTGGTGACTGTGGCTGCCTGTGAAAAAAAAGGGAAATAACCTCCATCAAATGACAGTAAGTACACAGACACTCTGGAGGTAAATCTTTTGCAAACAAGCCCGAATGTCTGACTCTACCTCTGTTGCTTTGAGCATCTCTTGAAAAAGAGTAAGATAAACCTTCAGGACCTGAACACTTGTCTGTCTGCATTTTTGGCAGACAGGATTTTACTATAAGTACACACTTCCATGTCTCCTTAATCCACCAAATTTTTAGTGCACACAAATCTAAGCCTTTCCTCAAGCATATAGAGACTGAGCACACTCTACACATACATATCTTAGTCAGTTCATGACCTGCTGTGCTGAGACAGGGCGAGATGACAGGCTCTTGTTCTGCAGGAAAATAGAGCAGAAAATCATGACCATTTTTTTGGTGTACATCCCCCTCTAGAATTCCTACCCCCAAAAGCTGGTACTCCTGTGGCCAGGAAATGTCCTCTCTGTGCCTGTAGTTCTAAAAAAAAAAAAAGTACTGATGTTCCTCACAGCTTTCCCCAGGAACAGGCCAAAATCCCGTAAACCAGTCAGTACTTTGAGCAGATAGTGAGCTTTGTAGAGCACTCCTGTGTTGTCTCCTTCACTGTAGGGTTTAAAACCCTCCAACCACTGCAGGCAAATAAGACTGGGATGAAAGTTGACTGTCACACACAAATCAACGATGTTCTCTATTTTTGCTTTAGAAATGCAATTGCAGAGCAATCTCGAGCAGCAGGGAAGCACTCACTCCATTCCTTTCTAAGCCCATCTGTTACAGTTTGCACCTCTTCATTTACATAGGCAAATGATAGCTAAGAGCATTAGAAAGGATATAAAGCCTCCTGCTCCAGGGCCTCTGCCGGCCTGTAACGAGCAGGGTTAGGGAGAAATTTCCCTCTGGAAGACTATTCCAACACAGACTCTTTTCACAGGTCTCCCTGGAAGCAGGAGGGAGCAGCCAGTGTCAGTGACAGCACTGCCAATGAGATGGACTGAGGATGGCCAACACAGGCTGCATTAACCCCCACGGGCTCCTTGAGTTCAGCATGGATATCTTGCCAGGATTCTCCTCGTTCACCAGGATCCCACCACGCACTGGCTGTGCAATAAAAGTGGGCTTAGAAGTTTAGACAACATGGAGGAGGTTTAGGGCAGAGCAGGCAGCCCCAGGGATGGTTTGGCAGAGGGGATGGTGGGACTCTGCACCCTTCAAACCTGGAAGGAGGACACTGAGGGGTCAGGCTCACCTTTCAGCACCATCTTTGCCCTCCTTCCCCATGGCATTGCTGTTCAAAGCGGAGTCTTTGGAGTGGCCGTCTTTGACAGGGGGAGATTCCTGCAAGAGAAAGGAGTTGTTCATCATTACATGGGGTCCTTGAGCCCAGCCAGCCTTGCATTTACAGTCTGCCTGCCTCTAAATGGCCCTTTACTGTAAATTCCTACAGAGCGGTTAAAGATTGATGCAAGTTAATGCCAAATGCCAGGAAAACACAGAAGTTAATCAGACAGGAAATTTGGGACCATCTCTGGAGACCAGTGTAATTAGTACTGTTTGCTTTCAACATTGTGAAATGATGCTGAAAGTTACAACACAAGTCCGCTGTTGTCTTGGATTTTAACCCTCTCATGACCTTTTATTTTTCCTCCAGCCCTTCCTGGTGAAATACCCTTTGCCTCCTGCTTTAATCCAAACAGACACAGCCAGCTCTAAGCTCTCCAGTTTCAGTTCCCCTCCTGATCACAGCCCCCCTGCCTCGGGGGGTGGATGCTCACTGCTTCCTACCTCCCTTCTCTCCCATCAGAAGAGGTTTTGCAACGATGCAACGTTTCCACTCCACAACTCAGGGCAGTGGAAATGAGGCTAATGCAAAAAAGCAGAACCAGCTCAATCAGCAGCATGGAACAGCAGGTAGAGAGCTCAGAGCAAAGGTACAGCATTTTAAATTAGCCATTTATTAAGGAGACAAATAGCCATGAACAGCAAATGGGAATATTAATCCAACGGTGTCAGGAGTTCAGAATTATTTAACATCACGCAGAGTGAGGCTTGGAAATTCAACTTAGTGAACAGACAGGACTGAAACCACCTCCACACTACCCACTCAGCATGGAAACACCCTGCTGAGCTCAGGTTTCTTGGTGTCTGCAGGGTTTTTCCAGATTCTATCTGTAAAGCCCTTTGCTTGAAAGTTGAGAACTTGCTCACAGCTGCCCAAAAGGATGGGCCTGCCCAGATGTGTCTCCTGAGGGGAAGTGATGGGAGCGCTATCTCTCGGCGTATTTAACACCACTGTGGATAAAGGTCTTGGACACATCCTTTAGGAGATTTGCCTTCCAAGAGAAGGGCAGGCAAAAGGATCACCACGGACCTCTGCCAGTTTCCTAAGACCCAACAAGAAGATGGGACCTCCCTGGAATGGAAAATGCCCTGGCTCCTCTAGGAAATATCTAAGATACAAGGCTTGAGTAAAGGAAGAAACAGCGTGTGAGTACAATGCTAAAGCAATCACTTACTTTGCAACCAAACAGTGAAGAAAAAAAATATTTAGAGCAGAAGGTTTTCTGTATTAAAATAGGGAAGGCAAAGCAGTTACAAGAAAAGATGTGGCCCCAGAATGGCACAGGGTGCAGCTCTCTGGAAGGGAACTTCACGCAAGCAGCTCCAAACAACCAGCGAAGCGCAAAGTAAACAGCGCGGCAGGAGAAGCCATTCCTGCCTCCTGCCAGGGCTCAGCGTGACCCCAAAAGCATGTCCTGCTCTGCACTTGCACCAAGAGGGCCCCCAAACCTGCAGCCAGGAGTGGGCAAACAGAGGGATGGCCAGCAAGGGAGCCAGGGCAGCAAAAGGACATGGAGGTCCAGGGTGTGCAGAAGAGGCCGGTGCCAAGCGCGGGAGCCGCGGCGTGAACTCGGCATGCAGCGGGCAGCCCCGGCCGGGGCGCGGCCTCTGGGGGTGGCTACTTACTCCTTCAGAGCGAGGGAGTTCCCCGTTGCTCTGGCCAGAGGAATACAGATTGACATATTCACCCTCACCAGCCTCCTCACTGGCGTTTTCACTCTGAGGGAGATAGGATGAAAGGAAATTGGTGACGGTGCCCCCCACCAGCGCTTCATGGCAGAGAGAACCCGGGAGCACAACTGCCCTCGGCAGCTGCTGTCACCTCACTTGGAGCTGTTCTCTGTCTCCATGGCCCCCACCGGCCACTGAGGCTGCACCATGCTGGGGTCATTATTCCTGGCTCTGGAAGACTATCCCAAAGGCCCTGGGCTGCAGGAGGGCAGCAGCAGGCACTGCTTTGCAAGAGCTGTGGACTCTGGTGAGGCTGATAAGGTGCAACGGGCAGATTTCAAGGTGCTGGAAGCAGAATGTTCAGAGCTGGACACCGAGTGCCTGTCCTACCCAGGGCAGTCCTGCTGAGTGCAGACCAGCCCTGCAGCCCAAAGGCTGTCAAAGGTATCCCCCAAACAAGGCTGCAAGCATAGACTAGACTCATCATGCCAGAATAAACCAAACTTGAGGCCTTCTGGGATATAACAAGGACCCAAAGCAAGGAAGATGCAAAGCAAGGTCACGTCCAAAGCGTGAAAAGCTGCACATTTACTCTGTAATCAGTGACCCTCTTCCAAACTTGGCAGAGAGGCAGCACTAGCATGCCCTGTGCTGACAGCTCTAATCCCATCAATTCTCGGCTTCGCAGCAGACGAAAGAGGAACTGTCCTGAAAATGAGGTGCTCAAAAAAGTATCTGTAATGGACAGACCTGCTCAGTGATCTGCAAAGTGATCTGGGACCTCAAACTAGCAGAGTGGGAAGAGTGTTAGCCTAACTTCACCAACATGTGACAAGCTGCCACCAAGCACACAGCTGGGGCTGATGGGAACGGGGAAGAGCAGGAACCTGGAGAGAACAACAGCTTTTATGCACAGGAGAGACAGAGCTGGACTGCACCCACTGCTCCCGGTGACTTAGGTGGGAGCAGGTGGCAACTGCAGGATGTGAACTGCTGTTAGGAGCCTGTGTTTAGTAACTACCAACCTCACAAAACACTCCTTTATCTCCCTCAGCTTTATATTACAATTGCAGGAAGGTAAAGCAAACTCTCCCCTTCACCAGCATTTGATATTTTGTGTTTCCTACATATGTCTAACATTTTCCCAAACCTGCTGAGGGGTTGTCCATTTTTTTCTAGCCACCATTTCTATGTGAAATTTCCTCTCTGCAATTCATACACATTTGGAAACCAGACTAGACCACAAATTAGCATGTATTAACACAAGAGACATTTTCTTTAAAAAAACCCCAACAAATAAAGGCAGCCTTGCGTTAAGGTGCGTTATCATCTCTTTGGATAGTCTCACCGAAGGCGTCTGGAGAGAATCAGTGAAAGAGGTTTCAGAAGGAAGGCAGACAGGAGCATTCCCGTTAAAGCTGCTCTCCTGAGAAGAGGAGTTTGGCACATCCACAGTGCTGGGTGACTGGCTGGCTGCAGCGGGCACCGCTAGGTCGGGGCTCTGGGATGGATGGACGGGCGGAAAAGGTGGGGTGGAGCAGGAGGAGGAGGTAGAAGAGAGGAAAGGAGGTATGGAGACTTGGTTGTGAGGCACAAAGTCCTGGGAGTAGGACCTAAACACAGATTTGTACTGCAGGACGCAGAGACACAACACAAAAACAAGGAAGATGGGGAAAGGAAAGAGACAGACAAAAGAAAAAGTAATTAGATTGGCAGCAGCGTAGCAGTGACAGCACAAGGCATTTCTAGCACAGGCAGCACTATTTTACCATCCACACACTAGAGCACGAATTGGGATACACCAGCCAGGTTTTTCCTGGAGAGGCGTGTTCTTGCACAAACAGCAGCCTGGCTGCTCATCTCACAGAGGGAAAGTGAGCAGCAAGGTGTGATCCAGCCTTTGCTACGCAGGGGAAAACCTCGGTATCTCAGTATTGCTAATGCAGTGACCCTGAAAATCACCTGAGTGGAGGAAAGGAGGTGAAGGCACACAGAAACCACAACTCTGAGCATGCTGGAAGAATCTACCCAGAGAAAACTGCTTTGAGTGCTTATTGCTTTTCTGGGATTTTCCACAGGATCCAAATTTAAGATGCTTTTTGCTCCAGCCCTGTAATTTAACAGCTACTGTGTCAAGTCTGTTCCAGAACACACAGCTCCCAGGGAGGAGTGGCTGGATACTGCCTTCAAAGTTACACTGAAGGATAAAGGAGATTATGCCGCTATTCCTTCCCATTCGTGAAAAACAGGGAGCAAAAATGGTAATTGCCCTCCGGAGTGATGAATTCCTTATCAGACCGATCCTTTAATGCAGTGCCTTGAAGAGTCAGCTGAAGAGATGAAAGGAGATCATCTGCGTAAAGCTTTATTTCACTATCTCTCCTAATCATCAGATTACTGTTCAGATAATATTAAACAGGGTGCAGTGGGAATATATTGTGCCAAGAAAAACAAGAGCAACCCTCTGTCTTTTAAAATCTGGTGCTAGTAAGATTTGCCATCGGGGTAAGTCCAAAACAAAGCTGACAACCATTAAAAAAAAAAAAAAAGATAATAATGCCAAATCTGCTGGAGTGGAGTTTATTTTAAAACCTGCAAAGCTGGTCATAGTCAAGTGGACTGAAAGAAGAATCACATCATCTCAAAAACCCCAGGCTGGAACGCAGTTGTGGCGCTGTTCCACTGAGGGATCTGCTGCAGAAGGACAGTGCAGTGCAGAGCTCTCAAGAAGCACAGACACAACTTGCTCAAACCAGGCTGAGAAGTGACACCACTGCGATGTAAAAAGGAAGGGAATCAAAGGCAGGAATTGGGAGAATTCAGGCTACATTTTCTCAGGAGAGTTGAGTGGGTAAGAAAAGCAAAGCTTAGTCCATCACCTGAGCCCCAGCAGCAGCACCCAGCTCAGCAGCAGTATTTTTGTTTCTACCTAGCAAAGATGTGGGCTTAAAAATCTTAACTGAGAACAGCCTCAGGCCAGAAGCTTGGTCAAAAAAGCTTTTCCACTACAAAGGAAAGGAAATGTAAAGGTCAATGGCTAGACTTTACCTTCCACCACCTTAATCCTTGAGGGGCTGCGTCTTGTGCCTTGCGTGGAGTCCAGCAGTGCTCTGGGAATGTATTCTCAGTCCCCAAAACAAATTGCAGGCCATAATACAGAGGAGAGGAGGGGGATGCTTTGGAAAGAGAGCTTAAAAGACTACTGAAAAATAATTAAAATGCAAATCCCCACCACATGCCTGTGGCTAAAAGGAGACTGGCTCTAGGATGGGCTCCTCTCTCTTCCTGCCCATTTCTTTCTGGATGAGCAGCGCTGGCTCCAGGGACACTGTCAGCTTTTGGAGCTGCCTCAGTAACAATGACAAGTCTAATCTCTGTATTTACTTTCTGCCTGGATAAATGCTCTCCATTTATTCATTTTCACTTGCATGGCACAAACCACTAAATCCCTCGTAAGACACCAGGCTCATGACATCATCTTGGCTCAGCAGATTCATTATGCCTGCCTGGTATTTCATGATCTCACTGGCACTAATCAGCCAACCATCACCCCAAGTCCCAGCCTAGACCCCAAACCACTGCTCAACGGCTCAAGAAGGCACTCAAAAAGCTGCAGTGCTGGTAACAAGATCCTTTGCTCCTGCAGAGGAAATAATTAGCTCCAGCAGAAGCTCTGTGCCAGCTCCCCCATCGCTGGACTTCCTGCACCCACATGACACAGGCGGCACACGCTGTCCTTCACTTTGTAGTTGATGGACACCTTCCACCCAGGAGTTCCAAGGGGTTTTGTCCCTGACCTGCTGAACCCAAAGGAAAAGCCAGGCTTTTGCAAAGCAGCAGTGGAGCTCACGCAGGGCAGGAGTGAAAGGAAATGACTGTCCTCAGCCAAGTCACTCTGGGACAAGCAGAGCCCTGCGTGAGGCGCTGGCAGGGTTAGCTCAGGGCAGACTCTGCTTCCCTGCCTGCAGCCTGGACCAGCAGCTCGGGGAGATGAGTTATTGCTTCTGGGGCAGGAACATTTGCACAGCTCCTGCCCTGTGGAGTTTCACAGACATTAATCCTAATTTGAAGGCAATTTAGACCTAAATATAACGTTACATTGCAGAAATTTTAGAAGTTTGAACGTAGATACATCAGTATTGACAATCACTGTATGTTTCTCTCTCCTTGGTCTCATAATACACCTTCAGAACAACCTCTTGGCATGAGATATGCTGAAAATGCCAGTTTAAGGCCGAGGTACCCATGAAAATGCATTAATCTTCATTATGTGATCCGTGAACAATCGTTTTTAAGGATGCAGACAGGCTCTCAGCATGCTGTTAACAAAGGGAACAGTGCAGGGAAGCCTTTGGTGTGCTGGCATTAATTAGTCAGACTGCTCTCAACTTCCAATCTTGTTGTAAAGTTTCATCTTGTAGAAAGGGAGCCAGGGAGCCCCCTCCTTCCTCCGGAGCCTGCAAGCAGCTCTGGAATTCCAGTTATGCAGCCGTGCTGGGACAAGAGCCAAGACTGAAGCATACTTTTCCAAGGGAAAAAAAAACCCACCCTGAAGTGGAGATGATGTCCATATGGCACCCATTCCTGCTGCTCCCCAGTCTGACCCAGCCCAGCCAGCAGCTGCCCCAGGAATTGCAGCAATGGCTTCCACAGGATCTGGGTGTTGTCCATCTCTTGGAAGCCCTGTCATCCTCTAAAAGACATACTTTTTTGGGGAGGGGACAGTCCATTCAACACAACTGTCACAAGGAAACAAGCCATCCTTCAGTGCTCCCCCCAACAGTTTATCTTGGAAACAAATCAGTGCTTGTTTTAATCAGCTTCTCTGAGGTTTCCTGTAGGGTCAGTAAGGCCTTGCCTATGGCTTCACGGACACAACCTCCTACTCCATGGCTTTGCTCTAAGTGAAATATTTCCAAATAGCCTCTGGGAAAGCTAGAAAAGAGGGTGCAACAGTCTTTGGGAAAGGATGCTCTCCTGTATCCAAACTCTGGCCACGCTGCCAGCTCCCACCACAGGAGCAGAAGAGGGTCTCCCAGCATAAGTGATCCTGACAGCAAACAGCCGAGACAGGGAGAAGAGAGAGCTCCCTCTCCTCCCACCAGTGCAGTGGTTTTTAAAAAGACCTATCTGCCACTTGGGAAGTGCTTGCACAAAGCAAGCTTTGAGCTGGGAGCAGTCTCGTCTCCTGGGAACAGCAGGAAGCAAACGTGCCTGGCCCTGAACATTTACCACACACTGTGGCACACAGAGGTCTCCCAGAGACAGCATCTTTCAACCTTTTCAATTTGCTGCCTTTGATTTTTGCAGCAGTGAATATTTCAGAACAGCTTTCCATCATTAGAAGGCGTGTTCCAGGATGTCCCAGAGGTCAGTGACATTCTGGCTGTTTATTTGGATTAGATGGCAGGAGATAAGCACTCTAATAGAAAACTTATTTCAGGAGTGATGCTTCTTCACACTCACTAGGCATGGCTGACCACAGCTAACAGGGACACAGGGATATATATGCAGAGAGTCAGTGGCTGCAGGTTACAGCAGTCTCCAACCCAAATCCAAAGCTGAATTCAATTACATGGCTGACAGAGCATCTGCAGCATCAGCAGACACAGTCTTTACCTTTTAAGCACAGCCTTCTCAGTTACCCTATGGACATCTGCCAAATCAATCTGCCATCCTGCCAGACACTCCCAGATCAGGTAGAGCATCAGACTCCCAAAATACGAAGCTATCAGAGGAAAGGATCAATCTTTCAGATCTCCTCTGCTAATGCTATTAAGGAAATGATGTGGGCAATGTGCCAGAACTGGATGCCCACATTGTAACAGTACAGAATTGTGTTCACAAAATACTGGGTGTTGCAAAGTCGTTACACCCTAAGAATATAATTGCACAGACAACTATTGGAAAAGACTTCCTATCTCATGACACAATGCTGGGCTTCCAGGTACTTTTGCTAATGAGGAAGGAAATGCTCCTGCAATGAATGGCTGGAAACACTAGCTGCCAACAGAATGGCTTCAAGCACTGCCACAGGAAAGGCAGCAACTCCTCAGGCTGGAATGTTTCTCAGCAAGGCCTCTGACCTGGCTGCAGAGCCGACCTCTCTGGTTTTAACTGGTGGTTAGCACAGTACATGGATGGATGGGGCTTGTTGTGTCTCCTGGCTTCTGCATGAGAAAACACAAAATCCAAACTTTTCCTTGTGGGGCAGAGATTCCTGCACATCTTTGCAACAAAACAAATAAGGGGGCAGCAGGGGAAGAAAACATTTGTAAGATTTATTAACCAGGCTGTCATGCATCCCTCTTTGGAAAATATCAGGAGAATTCAATTCAGTTGCACCTACAGCATCGATGTTTTAGCTTGTGGACAAAGCCCCCACATCAAGATGGCAGATCTGGAAAAGACAGAGTCTGGAGACCAAGACAAGACTTCTAAAAGGTCAGTCACACAAAAACGTGGGGTGTGTGGCCTATGAAGTCAACATGGGACTGTTTAGAAAGACCTACAGAGATCTGCAGTGTTCCAAAGGCAAGGAAAATGTATAAACCCCCAGAGGAAGTGGTTTTTAGCAGCAAAATCCACTGATGCCAGCAGGCAACAGCACTATTAATACCAGTGTCCAGGCTGCCATGGGCAGTGGAAATGAACACAAACACAGAAGGAATGCTAAACAGGAAAGGCAAAACAATACCTAAGACAGAGCAGCTGGTTAAAGGGATGCAAATCTTTTCAATCCCCCTTCCCTCTGCTCCAAATTAAGGAGCCAAAACCTTAGGACAGAAAGGAACAAACACATTATGACTTCCCAGCCATGGTTTGTTGGAGGCTCCCACCATACAAATGAGAACAGCTCAGGGCCAGAGCCTGGTGTGTGCTGCAGGCTGGAAGCGAGCTACAGGAATGAGAGCAAGGCAGGGAAAACATGGGAAGCACATGTCTGCATGGTGCACGCCTTTAATCACTTATCTGACCCCCCTTTTCCTGAACATACGTTAGCACACACAAGAAAGAAAAACAGTTGCTGTGAATTTTCTGTGCACTTGCTCAATTTGCTCAAGAATGGTGGGAACAAGCGAGAACAGAAGCGCTGAACTGGAGCTTTCATAAGGAAATCACTTGCGCCTTCTGCTGGAATCTGACAGCCAACTGGTTTCTGGAAAATTACTGGAAATGTTTCTTAATTAAAAAGAAAATGTAAGAAAAACCCAACATTTTGAGAAAGGCAACTTATTTCTTCACAGTGGAGGATGCAGCCGTATTTCCACTAAGGGCATGCACATGCCTTGGAGATACAACTGCTCCTTGTTTCAGGGAGGAAAAGCTTCCACAAGACTTTCTGCAGCCCTTGGTGGAAAATGTGTGGATGGGCAGCAGTGGAGCTCGTCACAGGATGATTTCCTCTATCAGTGCAGAGTTCTCCAGCTGCCAGGAAGTAACGAGGTTTCAAGATCTGATTATTCCTGCTGCTCGGATACCTGCCCACCCACTTCCAGGCAAACAGCTAAGGAGTCATTAAACCAGGGGACAGCAGCTCTGTGTTCACGAGAAGAAGGGAGGGAGGTGATGGGCTGGAGAGAAATTACAGCCAACCATAACCAAGGACAATGCCTTCCTGTTGCACATCTCCTTCCCCACTCACTGCTTAGTACTTTGAAAAGAGGTGGGAATCGCTTGAATGATTCTTGACAGTACAATCCAGTTGTCCCCTCAGTGTGGGATTTAATGGTGCAGCTGTCCATGGCATGGGAAACATGATGCAGTTCCTTAAAGCACCAGCCCACACTACCAACACAACCCCTGCTGGCACAGAGGCCAGACACGAGTCAGACTCGGCTAAAAAACAGCTCAACTTGCCAAACCTATGAGGTCTGATCCAGTTGCTCAAGATCTGCCTCTATCCAGTAAAAGCTATTACCTCTGACACAATTTCCTGCAAAGGAGGGACAAGCACAATTAGTGGGCTGACAGAGCAGTGGCAGCAGCTGGGCTGCAACAGCCTCTGCGGTGCTGGTTGGAGGGGAAGGAGTCATGGCTCTAAAAAAATTCACACATTAAAAATTAAAAGATGCTCTAAACAACTTCACCTCTTTTGTGCTGTCTGAAAACAGTCTTTCTGAGCTGTGTAAATCAGTAGTAAGGCAATAATCCTTCACCTGGAGCACAGAGCTAAGGGGATAACAACCAGAACGTGGTGCAGCCATGTGAACAGATGGGTACAAGGCCAGGTCCTCCCTCTGGGAGTGACTCCTGTCACTGTCTTCCCCAGGCCAGTCTCCAGGGAAGGAAAAAAGCACAGGGCACTTTCTGAAAATTGGCTACACTTGCAGGGCCTTGCTGACACTGGGTCAGTGGACAGCCATCGAGTTTTGCAGCTCGGACTTCCTGGTATTGATCCAAGGAGGTCTTTGCTTCCTGTGCAGAATGAGTAATGATGTACGTAGGAGATGTATAATTTTAGAAGTTCTGATAGCCACCACTGCTATCTGGGTACACAAGAGGCCAACTGCTCAGCTGGCAGTGCCTGAAAGGTGTGCTCTCCCTGGCACTGACTCCCTCACTGGGGCTGCTGGGAGCTAACACTGATTTTTGCCAGGTTTATTGTTCACCAGCACTCACTTCAGTGGCCTTTCTCTAGGAACAGAGGAGAAATGAAGACATGAGAATGTGAGGAGCAAAGCAACATCCTAAAGTTACTGGTGCAGCTGGTGGCACCCCTGGAGTGAAACCCCACGGAGCAGATTGCAGGAGGGGCTCTGGTCCTTCCCGTGCTGATGGAGGGTGTCACCCTGGGAGGGATCCAAACCTCCACAGCTGCTTCCCATCTCTGTCTTATTAGGGATAGGGGAAATGGGATAAACCATGGTTATGGTATTACATGGGTCAGCTATGATGCATGTAAAGACACTGGTATTTTGCAGCTCAAAGAGACACTCTCATAGTGAAAATCTCATTTTTGGCTGTGACAAAACAGACCAGATAGAGTAAGGAGAAACAGTGAGATTATCCTAATTTAAAGGCACTAATGGAAAAATCACCATTTTTAATTCAGCTTATTTCCTTTGTGCATTTGACAGTGCACTCTCACTGCTCTCACTGTTCTTCATGTTCCAGCCATTTATTTTACCCCTCACCAAATCCTTGCAAAAATGAGTAAGCAATTTTAAATGAAGTTTTGACATTTCTTAAAATAATATATTCACAGTAATATAGTCCAAAGTAAGATGAAAACGGGTTAGAGCAATTTAATAGGTAGTAACCATTTAATCCAACGAGGACACTTTTTAAAATCAAAGTACCCACATATTTTTAGAACATTATAGAATCATATTTATAGCCTCTCAATTAAATCAAAAATAGTCAAGTACTTTTATCTAGTTCTACAGTGAACCACTACCAAGTAAGAGACCTGTACAATTCAGGACTTCAAATTTTAGAACTGTTCACCACAAATTTATGCAAACACTAACCTTGCCACCCCTCAGCCTTTTCATCTGTGCAGCAAAGCTGTGATACTGCTCTCTCTCACACAAGTGGAAGCCAAAAGCTTTCATTCATGGCTTGTGAAGTAGCTCTACCTGTAAAGCACTTGAATACTTTCTTTTTCTTCAGACCAATGATTATCACTAATTTTTAAAGAATGAGTAAGTGCTGAAATGAGAAGATAGCAGTGGCACAGTGGGAGGATACTGTTTTCAAACATTTGGTATTAAACTAATTGAACACTTCTGAATCTTCTCAAGTCTTGTCTGATAATTCCTTCTCCAGAAGAAGCCTAATTTACTAAACATCCAGGTCACTGTCAAAAAATAGTGTATTCTCAGTTGTCATCACATGGCAATCAGAGCATAACCACATAGTTTTACATGCAAACGAGCCCCACACTGATGAGCTGATGGAATCCCATGGTTGCATTTAATTTCACTATATTAACACTTTGTTATTACCACCATTTAATTTAAGCAGCTGATCAGAGATTTAAGCAGTGCTCTAATACTATTTTGATTTAAATGATTTCCAGCTCCTCCTGCCATTCTCTCTTCAGGCTGCTCACAAGTGCTGTAGGAAGAGAAAACCCTGCTCATCCATCAGCAAATCATACAAGCAAACTGAGCTTGTTTGGGACCATGGAGACATGAAGGGAAGCAGACAGGCAAAAATGAGATGGAACATCCAGTAGAGGCCGTTTTCTTGAAAAAAAATTAAGGCTCTGCAGCCGCTGTTCCACATGTTTGACTAAATCCATGGATTTCGAGGACAGCATCTTGTTATTTCTCCCAAGGCCAGGCTCACACAGCAGCCTTTAATTGACTCATCCACATCACTGGCATTATGCAATGGGACAAAAAGACTTTGTAGTTCCAACGTGCAGCCTGGGGCACTCAGAGGTCACAGGAGTGTGCCTGGGTATACAGGCCAGCTCTCCTTCCTCAGTCCCCCACTACAAACATCAACATGGACATGAAATATGAAGAAAGCTACACCTCCCCTGGCTCCACCGAGTGAGATTTACACTTAGTGAGATTTACACACCGTTTGTCCCACCTGGCTGGTTACTACAGCAGTTCAAAAACCCCCAAAGGAACCTCCACCTTCACCTGAGAGGGCAAGCACAGAATTTGCACACAAGTGATCAGCAATAAGACAACACCCACGTGTTCCAGAGTGGAGAGAACTCACCGAGTGCACAGGAAAGGAGCTGTGCCGGCTGAGAAAGGAGTTAGAGACTGACATAGTGAGGCCCTGAGTGGCACCGCAGTCCTCGGGGGTGAAGGGCACTTTAGGTTGCTGGACACAGTAGGAGACAGAAGAGAAAGAAGAGGCAGCATAGGAGGCCTGCTGAGGAGGGGGGAGAAAGCAGGAGACACAAGACACAGAGAAAGAGAGCACAGAAAAGGCGATGAATAAAGGGCAAGAAACGCTAACTAAAACAATGCATATAATGGCTGGCTAAACAAACAGCTTTTCATACAGTTCATCACAGCCAGACACACCAATATGCCTTTCTTGAGCTCAAGAGGCACGACAAAAATCACAATTCAAATCTTCTTTGTTTCACAAATCCCTTAAAAAATGAGCTCCTGCCTCCCCCTCCCCGCTCAGCCGTGGACAGCTGCTGCTGGCACAGACAAGCTGCTCCTCGCTGCCCTTTTCCCCCCGTGGTGTGGGGGCAGATGCCCAAAGGAGGAACTGGCTCTAAGCACACGATTCTTGCACACGACTGGTTTTTTCTGGCAAGATGCAGAGTGGAAACTTGGCCTCTCCAGTGTGAGCTGTGGGTCCTCACTGGTACTGCTGGGAGACTGGGTGACAGTGATGTCCTGTCATTGCTCTGTCCAATCCAAGATTATAATAATTTGCACAGGAGGCAGCTATTACACTGGAAGTGGCAAATCCTGGCAAGGAATTTCTCCTGAATCCCTCTGTAGTAAGGAGACTGAGGGAGGATGAGGTATATTCAGGCTTTCTCAGACTCGTTGAATAAAACATACAATGCGAATGTACAATCTTATTTTTGATTAAGAGCTGAAGCTGACAAGAAAGGACTTCCTCATTATTATATTACAGAGGAGTCCATGCAGCAAAACTTGCTGCTACTAGAGCAGCTGATGCCCATTTGATTTGCCAAATCAGAAACTCCAAGGGCAGCAGGAGCAGAGGAACAAGAGTCTGGTGGCTTTTACAGGGATTGTTGAATAAGCCATCACCTGCTTGCACCTCTTTCCCAACAGAGGGAATGAAGGGTGGGAGGCTGCACTTGAAGAAACCTTTGCTTCAAGGAACTGCAAGCAACACCTTGATGGAATCAGCAGGCAAAGCAGTGACATTGTGGCTGTCCAGATAATGATTAAAGGGATGCAAAGAAATGCTTTGCTTCAGCCAACAAATTCAGGACAGGAGCAGAATTTCCCTTCTGCATAGTGGCTGCAGTAGATCTGTGCTTTGCAGACTCTGATCGTGACTGTGCAGCCCAAGTCACCTCTGGAAACATCATTTAAGTGCAGCCACCTCAAGGAGGGGAAGGGAAGCAGAGGACTGCAAGATGCAAGTGACAGTGCAAGGGTCACACTGATGGGGACCACAGACCCTGGAGAACTGCCTGACCCTCCAGAGAGGAGTCCTGTAGACTCTTTAGTGTCCCTGCAAAGCAGATGGGATGCCAGCATTTGAAGTCTTATCCCCACAGAGAATTAATGCACAATACTCAGTTTAGCTTAGCCAAAAATGTCACTTTATCTTTTTAGGGCTCCTACTTGCATCACAGGAATGTAGTTCAGCAAATCCCAAAATTAGAGTTAAAAAGTAACACCCTGGGACACTCAAACTTCAGCACAGATAATATGAAGAAATATTGCAAGAGTCACCCTCATGATGGTAAGACCATGGCTCTGTTCCCACATTTCCTCCCATTTTGTTAATGCCATGGCCAATTTAAGTAAGCTGCATCAGCACAAAATAATTTTTTTTTTAAACAGAACAAATAGGATAATTAATATAAACAAAATGCCTTATGTTGGAGTTGGGAAAAAAGAACAAAAAGAGAAAAGAAATGAAAACGTTTAAAAGGAAATGGGACAAAATCCCACTTCCACTGAGGTCGGAAACAAAACTGCTGCTGTCATCACTGAGGCCAGGATTTCATCCCCCACATGGAAAATGGTCCTTTCTGTGCTGTTAAACCCACCACCCACACACACGTGGATGTGCCTTTCTGTGCTGGCAGCCTGGAGGGGCAGCAGAACTCTGAGAAACAGGTAAAATCCTGAACCACACAAGGGGACTAATGTGGAAGAAACATGCTATAAAGCATGAAGTGAACTAGTGGCTATACCAAAGGTCTGTGCATAATAACACAAAAGCAGCTAGTATGTTTAAACAGTTATTATTAATGGCATCTCTGACAAGAGTTTCAAAACAGCAGTGGGAACAACAGTGCAGCAATCTCTTGAAAAGCGTTCTGCTTGCTCAGTGTGTCAAAATCTTCCAAGCAGTTGTCGTTACACAAGCCTGGCACAGATTCAGCCCTGCCATGTGGAATGGAAGACGAACGTTTCATTTTTAGGGCATTTTGGGACTTTCAAAGCTTGTGGGGAACGGTCTGAACGTGGGGTTAGAAAGCAGCAAAAATGTACATGATGCAAAATGGCTAAACCCATGTTCACAAGCTGCCAAGGAGCACGATGTGGTTACACCAGGGAGACATCCTCCCACCATGGCCGCCCGTCAAAACCAGGAGCAGGAAGAGCAAAGCTGCTCCTGGGAGCCTGGTGGCCCTGCCAGGTGTCCCTGAGGAGTCACTCACCAGCTGCCGCTGCTTCGGTGGGAGAGCAGGAGGAGGTGCCAGATCTTGAGAGGGGTCTAAGCTGACAAAGGAGTCATTGATCCCGTAGACTTCCCTGAGGTACTTGTTCTTCTCCTGGTAGATGTGCTCGTTCTGAGGGGTCTGGTAGAACATGGACGGCTGTGGCTCTGAGTAGTCTTCCACAAACTGCATGTAGGCCATCACTGCAAGGCAAGGACAGGTCACACTCACTGGCCCTGGGCTGCAAGCCCCAGCTGAGGGTCAGCAGGCAGCTGCTCGTTCTCAGAAGGGCACCCACACTGTGCTCCCAGGGAGCTCATGCAGTTGCCCATCCACCCTGCAGGAAAGGACTCAAATATCCCATCCTGTGAGCCAGCACACAACAAACACCATCCCAGGCCACAAACACGGCTGATAAAACTCTGGAACCAGGGAGGTCTCTAAACATCAACTTGAGAAGTCTGATTTATTGATGCTTAGCCCAAGTCGTCACAGAATCCATGGCAATTCTGAGAACATTCCTCAACAGCTGATGTCCAAAGTCACCAAAAAACTAGAACAGCATCAGTCTGCTTTTTAGCAGTGTAACAATGCAATCTCGACAATAAACCTGTAAAAATTCTTGTGTCTATAGTTAAGTCTCATTTCTGCAGTCAGCAACATTTCTAGAACCAGGAGGCATAGAGTGTTTTTCCACTCTAGCAAACTGATAAAATTGTTATCAGAGAACACCTACCTGTGAGACTGGGTGTACCTCTCCCTCAGCTCTTTAAATGCCAGTGCAAAGGCTGGTACAAAATATCTTCTAAAAGTGTCACTGACCACGTGTTCTTGCCTCCTTAGCTCAAATGCAACACCAATTGCTCCCATCCCTTTTGAAAGCAACTTACCATCTCCAATTTTCAAATTCAACTGATTCACAAGTTTTTGTGAGATGTAGTTCAATAGAAATGTTGAATGGGATCAAACCTCACCTAGAGGACCTTTCCAGCTGTACAATATCTTTCCAAAATCTATGGAAAACCCACACAGGTCAGCCTCTGCAGCTCTGACAGAGGATTAGTTACTGTTGCAATATTTCAGTGCTGGAGGGGGAGGATGACATCCAGTGCCATAGAAACACTACTACAAACCCCCCCCCATTATTAAGGATCAGAAGTGTACTGAATAATGTAAAACAAAGAAAGAACCCTCTTCTTTACACCTGAGAGCAGGAGAAACAGACGTATTTAAGTGTCATGGAAAGGACTAGCCAAGGCCTTGTAGGAAACATGCTGTCATGCACAAGGCCCTGTGATCATCTCTCCCTTCCTCCTGATAAACAAGCAGTTGTCACTTCTTGTAAATCTGGTCATTTGGTGGCAATTATTCAGCTTCTGCTGGCATTTCAGTTGTACAGCTGAAAGGAGTGGATGACTTCAGCGCAAGCTATAAACACAATAAGCACAATGCAGGATTTGCACATCATGAAGCTGGTTCCCACACTGGCTGCAAGGCAAAGTCCTCTGTTCACCTGCCAACACAGACCCCCGAGCCAGCCTTTAAACAGGATGCAGCCCTGCAAATGTGTCAGCAGGAAGGAGTTGCTTTGCACCTGTCCCGGGCACCTTTTTTCATATTTCCTCTAATATTTTAAACTCCATTTAGAAATGGAGCTAACACAAGCTGCCCTTCTCCAAAAGAATTATAACCCTCCTCCAAAAAATAGAATAAAGAAAAAAAGAAAGAATGAAAAAAAAAAAACAGGTCGAGGCAATGGGAGCGCAGGAAATGGAGCTGATGGATTTCAATCCCGACCGGCAACACCTGCTGTCCCCATCCTGTGACCCCACAGTCCTGCCAGTGGACAACCTGTCCGTGCCCTGCACTACAGCCAGCCCTGCCCAGCTCTGCCAAAGCTGCTGGAATTCTGACCTCCAGCTCTCTGCCACCTGAGCCTTGCCTCTCTTCCTCCCTCAGACTCCCTGCTCCTTCCCAGCACCACTTCACAGTAGAAAGAAGCATGTTCTGGAAATATTCTCTTATTTGGAATCACAGTGAAGGTGTAGAAAATATGGAATTACTAAAATAGTCTTTTCAAGTATCAGTGATTCGGTTGGCTAAGGTGCTCCCATTAATACCTGGGCCTGGAAAATGCCCTGGCATCACACAACAACATCTGGGGACAAGATCTAAAGAAGGCTTATGAAAAATATTTCTCAAGCAGCAAAACTGAACTAAGGATCAGGAGTCCTTGCAGAAGTGTAGAGGACAAGAGCTCGAGGGAAAGACCATATTTTGAGAGCTCATCAACTGAGCAGGACAAAAGCCAAGAAGGCAGGCCTGGCACAACACAGCAGACACTGCTGAATTCAGATCAACCCTTCATGTTGAGTCACCCACAAAACCAGTGCTTCACTGAACACCCAGATCTGCAGACACCACTGGGGATCGATAGCTGTGAGCTCCTGGAATGACACCAAACACTGGAATGACACCACAACTCAGAAGTGTTGGTGGAAAGGGCATTGCATTAGGCACTGGTGTAAAATTAAATCACTGTTAACTCAAGGCAGTGAGCCTGAATGCTGTCAGGAGCCTTAACTCAATCTGCAAGGGAATAATGAAGAGCTCTTTTATCTCAGCTCTTCATGGGGCTAATGCATCCCATCGTGATGGCAGCTCCCTTGCCTGGCTTGTTACAACTAGTCCTGGCCAGGTGAGCATGTCTGTGCCTCTACTTTGTCATCCTTGTTTTTAGGCAAAGTGAAAAACAGTTGGGATGGTGAAATACAAACCTGGCTCATGAGCAGGCACTGCAGAGTGCAAATCAAAATGGGCATCATCAGAATCCTGCCAATTTTCAACAGCAGAGTAGGAGAGCAAGACCTCTCCCATGACTGCTGTTTGCAAAGGGTCTTCTCTCCCCTGCTCCACTCTGGTTTTTAACAAGGCAGAAATTTAAAAAGCAGATGGGAAATTACATCAGCAGCTCAGCTCAGGCTGCACACCCTGCAGCAACTGTGCAGAGGGAGGGATGGGGGCTGCAACCCCCCCAGTGAGCAGCTGGGGTGGAGTGACAGTCTCAAGGCAGCACCCCGGGAGAGAGGGAGGCATGAGAGAGAAACCTCTCCCACCACATGCCCAGCTTATGTCAGTTCTTAACCCAGAGAGAAAATATGTGCAATTAAAAAAACCATGAAATCTCAGACTGAGGCTGGAACACCTTCCCAGCAATCTGCTCGCAGTGCCTTGGCTGTCATTTCTGAAGGAGCTGAAGCTGCTCAGGGATTTCCAGCGTGCACCCATATGGAAGATGTCACCGGTACTGCTCTCCCAGGAGTCAGCTCTCCCTGCAGCCACTGGTCCTGGAAGCAGCTGCAAGAGAGGACCAGTGCTTGCAGGAGTCTAAAGGGGCTTTTAGGAGATGATCAGCACTAAGGCACACCTGCAGTAAGGTGAGGAACAGCAGCATCCCCCTGGAGGGCTCACTGACAGCCCAGCCCGACCCTGGCGCTGTTGGCAGCTGGGCCGGGCACAGGCACAAGAGATTTGTGTGCACGAGCAAGAGCCAAAATAATGGGCATTCTTAAACTATACCACACATCAACTCACTGGAGAAATCAAGGTCAAATGAGCCAGTCATTGCTGTCACCTCTGGGAGGAGAGCTGTTCTTCACAGAGCTCGCATTATCCGCTGGCTAAGCCCAGCCTGCCCTCAGCATGGTTCCTGCAGTTAAATACCAGCTGCTCACTGGGCACCAGGCTGTGTTTTGTTCCCACTGACAGGGAGGGAAACATGAATAAGTGCCTCACCAGTAGTTTCCAAGCTGTTTGGGGAAAGGATCTTGTTATTTCTGACTCTGGGCTCTTAATGGCAAAAGCTGTTCTGTGTCTGTCTTGTTCAGCAGGAGCACAATGCTGGTGCTCAAGCAGAAGTCTGGAGTAATTTGCCCTTAGCACAGTAATGTGTACTCTTACAGCACAGTAAAATAACCATAACTCATGTCAGACTAAAAGCCCTATCACTCCTCTGTTTAAATTATACAGAAGTCAACTCTTGGAGGTCCCTCTGAGCACAGCTCACAGCAATACACAAGGTTAACTCAAGCAGATCTTCTGTATAATAGCAATAAAAAGACCACCAGAGTCTCTGCTGCAACACTTCCTGCCAGCTACCAAAAGATGACCCACAACAAAAGCACTAAACCAAGTCCCATTTGTGTGAGCTCTGGATCTTTTTAGCAAATCTGTGCATCTCCTCCAGATCCCAGGAGCTTGATGGGGTTGTGGAAGCAGCCCTGTGTGATTACACAACAATATCTACATACATCAGCCTCTGGGCAAAAAATATCCTGGGTGTCACCACAGAGCTTGAGTAAGGTTTGACCAGCCTTTTAAATGCTGAAAATAAAAGTAAAACTAGCAACCACAAACCCGTGGTGTGATACACTGTAGAGTAAAGACAATCTAAACCAAGTTCTTAGTGTCAACTAAAACACCTGCAGCAGTCAGGTACCAGCCCAAGTTTTGCAGCAAGGATGCTTTATCAAACCATCAGCTGACAACACATTAGTTAGCAGCTCCTACCTCTCCTAACAATGCAATCTGATCAATACTCCCCAAATTTCTGATAGTGCTAGATTACAATTAACTCTAATCCAACATCAAAGAAAATTCACACAAGGCCTCAGTACTGAGGTTAAAGCTGTGCTCAGGCAATAATGCAGACTGCTTTTAAACTTGTTTTCACGTAACTCTTTGACATCTTGTGTGACACCAGAAAACAAAGACATGGGGCTTAATGACAAGCAAACAGCCCAGATCTCTGTTTCAAATGTCAAACTGCCTCTTACCCAAGATTCAGCTGGGAATCTCCCCTCCACTGGAGCTGCCTACGTGCACAGAGGTGCATCTCCCTGCATCCACCCCAGCCTGAGTGGTGTAACAGCCATTTCTCATCACTAACAGCAGATCCACAAGGACCTGACTGCAGTAATGTGCTCTGTATCACAGCCCCTGGCTGCTCACACTGCAGGTGAGGATTTTGAACAGCACAAGCTGTAACAACCAGCCTTGGCTGTACCCTCTCCCACCACTTACTTCCTTTCTGCTGTCCAGAAACAACCATCTCAGCTCCTTTTTCAGCTGATTTTAGTGTCTTTAACCGCTTGATTACCAGAGAGGAACTAAAGAGATTTCCTGCATATGGGGACACTGCAGGAACCCTCACTTGCAGGTTGGTCAAGCCTTCTGCTCTGAGTAAAATCCCTGAGAGTTACTAAAGTGGACTGGTCACTTAAGGATAATGAAAATGCTTTTAGACAAGGCATTTTTAAAGAAGAGAATGGCAGATGAACTACATAGGAATGGAGAGAATACACTCTGACACACATCTCCCTTCCACCTTATCCATAGAATCACAGAATCTTAGACTGGTTTAGGTTGGAAGGAACCTTAAAGAATTCAGTTTCACCCCCCCTGCCATGGGCAGCAACACCTTCCACTAGGCCAGGTTGCTCAGAGTCCCATCCAGCCTGTCCTGGAACACCTCCAGGGACAGGGAGTCCACAACCTCTCTGGGCAAAAATTATTCTCAGTGAGAAGTCTATAAAATGCAGTAAGGAGACAGAAGGCCAACTCAGCACTTAGAATCAGCTCTTCTCTTGGGCTGCCAGCTGTGCAGTGTAATGCTCTTCACCCAGATCTTGGCTACACTACCTCCTCATGCAACACACCGCAAAGCCAGCCAGTGACCAGTAAACCAGTATCTGCTGGATCTCACTGTGCAGTCCACAGCCTTCCCTGGCAGAGCACTGTGGCTGCCTGTTTGGCAAGAGGTTTCATATTTTTCAGCCATGAACATTAAGGAAATCAGAAGAAGGTTGTGAGCTTGAGATGTGGTCAGCCCTGATGTGCCAGGAGTCTGGCTGGGGACAGGAGCCTTTGCTTTTAGAGGCTGCTTGTTTTAATGATGTGGGAAATTCTCAGGCATCCAAAGGAAATGAGATCCCATAGGAAAACAGCAGTACTGGACTCTAGTTAATGGTGTTGTCTTGCACAGCTATGTGGGTGATTGTGCTCCTATTGCCAAGTAACTGCTCTGGCAAGGCTGGGCTTTGGACAGAAAAGCAGTCCTTTCTGCAAGCTCTTGGAGAGGACCCAACTCTTCTCTACAGTGGGAAAACAAAATTGGGCAAGGGGGGAGGGAATGGGCTTAAAAAGGGAGCATAGACCAGAAAGATCTGCGAGGTAGAGTGCCTCAAAGATTCACATTCACGTAAACAGAGAAGTAAAATGGTCTCACTACAGTAAGGAAGATGCTGTGTGATTCCAGATCCCTTGGGCCTGGATCAATCTTGGCCCCAGGAATCACTCCCTGCCCACCACAGGTCTGACATTTCCCTTCCATGTGTTTGACATTGGCTGACTGCCTTTGACACTCAGACTCACATAAGCATTACCACAATCACCACTACTCAGTGATGATCAGAAGCACAAAAACTGCAAGGTAAAAGTAAAACTCAAACACAGGAACTTGCTTACTGTGTTTGTTTTTCTTCTCTGGCAGAGGTGGCGGCTTTTCTGGGTCACTGTTCGAATCTGGAGCAGCAAAATCAGCAATGAATTCCACTGGTGCTGGAGAGTTTCCCTGCTGGAAAGGCAGAACAGCAGCAAAGGGCGTGAAGGGTATTGATGGGACAACCATGGCATTCTGCAGGTCATCCTCGGAGATGTTGTCGTACTGGGAAGGGTGCCTCTCGTAGGACACCCTGCAGCCCGAGTTATCCAGAGTCTGGGAGGCTGCACTCCTCCTCTTCTTCTCTGGTAAAGCTGGAGGAGTCTCTGTTGGCTGCGCTGCTCCCGAGAGGCTGCAGAATTCCAGTGGAGGAGAGCTGCCCTGCGGGAGCTGGAAAGTGTGTCCATGGAAAGGGGAGCCAGACTCAACTGAGGATTCTGGCAATGGGCTGAGGATACCTGGCCCCTGCTGAGGTATCTGATCAGCATTGGAGAGGTCCTGCTGCAGGAATTCATAGTCTGGGTCATAGTGATCCGATTGATCTGGGTAAACAGAGAAGGATGGATTAGTTGCTCTCTTTTACTGCTTAGCCCTTTTCAGTTCTGTCCCACCCATTCCATCAGCTAATTAATCAGTTCACTTTAATCAGAGTGGAACTTCCTCGCTGCTGGGACCATCTTTTTACACACTCTGTAACATGCAGACTTCATATAACTCATAATTAATTCTTTACACTAGCAAACAAATAATGAAAAGTCAATGGGTAGATGACTGCAGACACAATTTGTGTCATATTTATATTTTTATTTTCTTTCCTAGCATGTAGAAACAACACTGCTTTAGTCTACCAGGCCTGTCACTTCTGCAGACAGGGCTGAAATGAAGAAAACATTCCACTTGAGAGCTGAATTGAGTTTGAGCACAATCACCTACAGCAAGGGAAACACATTCCCCAGGGCTTTTTCCTCCGACAGAACAGCTCTGCACTCAACTGCCTGCAGCAACTCCAAGATAACAGCTGCGAGTGCAGTGCATTTACTCCATCAACTTCTGCACCTCAGCTGTGGCAGCTCCCCAGCGAGAGGGACAGGGCCTCAGCAGCCCCTCTTACCCAAGGTTTCACAGCTTGTGTTGCGGGAGCACTGGCCGCTGTCGCGGTCCAGGGAGGAGAGCTGCTCGTCAGACTTGCTCAGTTTGCCGATGCTGCTGCACGGAGAGAGGCGAGGAGACTCCCCCCCGTAGGAGTGGCTTCCACCTGACAACCTCCTCTGGGCATAGCAGTCAACATCAAAATCCTTCAGGATTAAAAAAAAAAAAACAGATCACCATCACTCTTGGCAGCTCGCTAGCGAGGAAGATGCAGCTCAAAGAGCAATGACCTATAACAGGAGGGGAGAGGATCAGTGCTGCTGGCCCTCACTGAGCTCATGGAGAACACAGAAACCCTCTGATCTGGTACAGAGCCCATGCCAGGGAGCTCTGTGTGTTCGTGATTTCAAGCAGGGGTTGCTGTGGCCCACACTGGACTGCAGATGCTGAGATGATTACCAAGTTCTTCACAGCTACGTGTGTCTGATGACTGCTTGTCGTGACACTGAGACAAGGGAATGACACTGCCAGATCTCTTATGACATACCAGGGGCTTTAGCAAATACTTGGTTAGCTCAGGTGCATGCAAAGGGAAAATAAACTGTAGTGAGATGCAAGTCTCTGTGTCTATGGCTATAGTTCCATTTCAGAAGTTATCTCAAGCTTATTAACCTGCGAGTGAACCCCTCAACTATTCCCACTCCATCAGAACAACCTTAATGTGACTGTAGTTTTAACTGAAGAGTGGCCAAAGCTTTATCTGGGTCAGCCAAATGACTGCAGAGACTCCCTAAGCCAGAGCTGAGGCTTAGGGGATGAGGGTAAGATTTGATTTTTGTGCAATTTAATATGATTTGGGTCCTCACTGCTGAGCTAGTAAGTTCCTGAATGTGTAAGGCAAACCCAGCCATTTACAACCTCATAAACCCCAGACTAGCACAAGAAATGGAATGTGATTAACACACACACACAACTTGTCCCTTTTTCTACCAAAAAATGTACAAATTTCCCCAAAGCACCAGCAGCGGTCAGAGCAGTAGCTCAAGCTACTGCTTGAGTTAAAAGATGTTTTACATTGTGACTGGATGAAGACAGACTTCTGATCTCACTCAGCCACATGCTCCCTTGGCCTGGGAGTAAACCCTGGTGAGATCTCAGGGAGCTCAGCCAGCTGCTGTCCCCTGATCTACTGGACATGGCAACACTCAAACCACTCCCATCCTCACACTCTGCTACCGCTCAAGGCAACAAAGTTTGTAGCAATTTGTTAATTAAATCCAACAACACTGTAAAAAAAAAATTAAGCTGTTGCCATTATTTATGATCCTGCTGCTCCTGCCACTGCCACTCCCACTGCAGGCTGCCTGCACTGGGCTGTCTGCGACGAGCAGAGACGTGCAGGGATCTGTGTGGCTGCAGGTCACAGCATCTCCCCGAGCTCTTCCTCCACTTCACAGCACGTTTCCCTTGGATTTCACAAAGGGTTTATGCCATTACCTGTCTGTTGATCCCAACAGGTAAACTGGACCCACTGGTAGCTCGACTCATGGGGGCCACCACAGCCACTCTGGTCGGGGAAGGCGCTGACTGACGTTTTTTAGGGGGCAGTGCTGGTGGAGGGCTGCAAGACACAACAGGAATTGATGCTTCCATCACTCTTCCAGAAAAAAAGACTTACAGGGGCTTTACAAGTTGTATTCCAGAAAGCTTTTGTCAGCCAAGAGCTATTCAGAAAAATGTATCCACTGACAAATACCAATCTAAGAATACTTGCACAGGTAAGGTCCTGTTAAGTGATTTCTTTTTAAAGGTTGAAAAAGAGTTGGTATTTCTCAAACAAAAACAAATGCTGTTCTAAAAAGTATTTTTAATCCAGATAATTAGCATGGTAATTATTTCCTTAAAAAAGCAGTGAAAATCCAAATTAAATGTTTTGGTTGACCCAAATATTGTTTCCATTCGCAGAAGTCCCTCCTCAAACCTTCCAAGTGTGAAAAATGCTTAAAGTTTCACATATTTACAGGACAGGAAAAATCTTTTTTTTTGGCCTTTGCTTTCTTGGTGAACTTCAGGGAACAAAAGGGTCAGAGCTACTCTCACCACATGCACTGTGAGGGCCCCATGTTTTGGCATGAATCTGTGTCAGACCCACACATTTGCAGTAACTTGTGAGACTTTAACCCTTTTAGTTTTTGCATCTAATGACATATAATTCTGGTAGTCGTCAAGACTGAGAAGTTCCCAAGGGCACACATAACTCTGTTCTTGGAACACACAAAGAAATTTTTATATGACCTTTGAGAATTCATAAAATACACAGAAATGTGATTCTTTTTGTCAGCCACAGCCCTTGATGCCACATTTTCAAATCAACACATGTATTTTTCACACCAGCCATTAGCACCAGTACTAGAGAAGAAAAACAACACACACACACAAACCTGCAAATTGGGGGTTTTCTCTTCCTCCTCAAAATAGAACATAGAAACTTTCATGTGGTTACTCGTTGAACAGGGTAAGGAGAACCAAGCACAAGGTTTTTTTCACACACTGCTGGCTTTAACTCTTAAGCTCACAGGCAAAGCAGAACAACCTGGCTGTGCAGGATACATTGGTAACTGCCCCCCGAGGTTAAAGGAACATTTCCCATCTCATACAGCAGCCCAAGACACTTCTAAGTGTGGAATTCACACAGTTTTACATAAGGTTATGATGGATTTTGGATTTATGTGATGCCTCTCATGCGTGGACATCAGGGTGTGGCACTACCCTCACATAAAAGGAAGGAGGAAAACACACAAAAAATAGTAAGAGAGACAGAACACAAAGCAAAGTCCAGGATCAGGGAATAATTACTCTGGAGGACTGGAAATTCAGAAGCAACACTAACCCTCCTCTCTTGGGCACATTTTGCAAGACTGTTTAAAAACCAACAGGCTGGTAAGAGGCACTGCTGTTCTTCAGTCAGGTGGCTGATCAGCATTACCTGTTCTCTGCCACACGAATGCTGGGCAGAGGGGGTTTAGGAGGTGCAACTTCTTCATCCATGGAATCAGTCAGCAGCTCGCTGGATTGAGTCATGTTAGTTGTTTTGTTGAGGATCTCCATTTCTCGGTCGGTAAGGGGAAGTTCTGATGGGCTGCAACATGCAAAACACAGACTGTAGATCACAAACCACAGCTGGAATGCAGCCTGCTGACAGATTCAAACCTATTTTAAATCATGTGCTATCAGACAGACACCTAGAGCAGAAGGCAGAATTTGCATCTGCAGGTGGAATTCCATGTGTATGCAGAGCACAGTGTGCACGTGACACAAGGGATGTTTCACTGCCAGATTTTGGGTGTCTTTCCTATCATAGCAGATTCTCTTTTAGTGATCCTACTGAAATGGATGGGGCTACATAAAGAACACTACCCACCCTCTGTGAAGAATAGCTGAATGATTTAACTCAACTGTCAGTAGTCAGAAATTATCCTTTCTATATCAGTCTTAAACGCAGAAGAAATCAGTGACCCACCTGTCAGATTTACATGCTGGTAAACTGGGTTTAACTGGGCTTGTGGGAGAGGGATGCTCCTGCTTTTCAATCGTGAGTCTGACCAGCTCCTGATGGATGGAGAGAAGAAAAAGAGAATAATCACTATTTGCTGAATGCTGCACTCAAACATCCTAGAACACAAAGGGATGCTACTGCACTAAACTCTTGGTTATGGCTTAATGATGGCATGGACAGAGAGCTGAGCTGGGCTTAAGTCTGGTACAGAGCCACACAAATGATGGAGAACAGCTGCTGTGGAGCAGCCTGCACCCAGAGGAAGTTTCGCACTATTTGAGTGAAGCTCATTAGCCCTGACTGTATGGGGATGCTGCACAAACCCACGTGTGTGTCTTTTTGCTGTGCTTCCTCTTTCCTCTATCTCACAAATGTGTTCCAGTCCACACAACACCCTAGATACTGGTAAATTTGCTTTACATACATAAATATAAGTACAAAACAGTCTTAGCCAGTGGAGTACTTCACCTAGCCAAAACCAACATTAAATAATTGCTTTATATTTTATAAATAAGAATGTATTTGTTTTAAAAAGCAAATTTTCTGTAAAATGCCCAACCAAAAACTTTAACAGGGAACATCTTTATTAAAAGGCCTGCTTCCCCTGAAGCCACCTTTTAACACATTAGCAATGGAAGACTTAATCATTCAAGGAGCTACTGCAGTGTATCTGTTATAGGCAGATAAGGCTCTGGATAAAGAGATAAGGGCATGATAATCCTGAACTCTAAGTCTGCCAGCAGTCAAAGCAACAATCATTCACACCAGAAAGACAGAGAGAACATTTTATGTATGTCTGAAGCTGACAAATCCTGCTCTCAGATACAAACACATGCCCCTCTTACAGCCAGGCTGGAAAACTGGCAGTGCTTCCTGCCAACATTGGCTTCCCAGCATATTGCGCAAAGGAAACTATAAGGGATCAATTTTAATTTTATTTTTTTAAAGCAGCCTGAAGTACAGTGTCATCATTCCACTGTCATATTTGTGTCTTTCTCTATGGAGCTTGGAAACAATTGGCATTGCTCTCTTAATGCAGTAGCTGCAACTGGAACATCATTGCCATCATCCCTCCGAGGAAGGAAAATACTGCAGTTCTGGTAGTTTTACATAAGGCTCTACTGAAAGCTGAAATTCCATGGGTTAACACACCCACAACACGAGGAATAAGGTGCAAACACTGTCCAAATGTCCACCACAGCTGACTTTGGTCTCCATGCTCTACTTACACTCTTGGTGTGAGCTGGTGCTCCAACAGAACGTACACTGTGTTACCCAAAACCAGGACAAACACTCAGCATTCCAGAAGCTGTCCTGGAACATCCCACACAGGGAGAAGGAAGAGGGAGCACAAACAGATGTCCATGGGGACTAAAGCTATGAAGATGTCCCTGCTGGGACAGAGAGCCGTGGCAAGGAACAGCGTGTTCTGAGAAGCGCCCTGGTGAGTAACATCACTTGGCTCTTTTGGCTGCATTTGGCATCACGAGGTTGAGTGATGACACAATGGATTGCCACCTTTCTGCCCTCCAGACAAAATTCCACAGCTGAAGAGGTTTTTGGAGACTCTCATGCACTTTAACAGACTCAGGGTTGGACCCTGTGGGCCTTTTGGGTAGTGGTCAGCAAGGACTGCAAATGTACAGGAGCACAAGAAGGGAAATAAGAATGTATGGGCATTCAAGCCAAAAGCCAAAACTCTCCTTCAACATCCCTCTGAAAAGGCTATAGAAGGGAAAGGGTTAATGTCTGATTTTCCTGACCTTTCTTCACCACCTTAAACCAAAGCCAGGCCAACACTGCAGACTGTGGTGGTGGCTGTGCTGAGGAGCCCCAGACACTTGGGGCTAAAGTCCTCAGTTTTCCTATTTTGCCAGTCATAATGAACACACAGTTGTCCACCATATGGGAATGTAGGTTAAAATGGGAGAAAACCAATCCAATCTGGTTCAAATGTATCTTTAGAATAATTCAAACCACTGGGACTGGGGGAGAAAAACCCATAGCACCTCCCAAACAGAGGCACCAAGGCAACGCATGACTGCCGTTACCTGAGAGGATCACTTTCCCTTCAAACTTTGACAAATACCACCAGACCCTGAATGTTTCTCCTCTCTGCTATCCCCAAATGAGAACTAGCATTTGAAAATCAAGCCAAAATCTTTAGCATACACACAGAGGTAATCAGCACACAACTGAGCCAGATGCACATTATGCTATTCCTTATCAGCAAGGAAAGAGATTCCTGCAGCAGTAATTAGAGATAATTAAAGCCTCTCTACAAACTATGCTACTTCAGCAAGTTGGAAATTCCACAATGAGATGGATTTTTGGGAAGTTATGTAATCAAACCAAGGATCTTTTTTTTCCTGCCTAGCAAGGCCCTAAAACCTGAGATCAAAATATCAAGTAACAGAGGTGAACAAGAGACTCCTTTATGTTCTATTCTGAAAATAAAGAAGTAAGCACTGAAATGTGGAAGTGGATCTTGTGTGATCTGCCAGAAAAACAAAATAGGCTCTGCTGTGGAGAGAAGTGTCCATCTTCTCAGTTCTGCTTCCAGATCTGAAATGTGGCTTGGCCTTTCTAAAATAAACCTTGTTCCCTGCTGTGCAGGAGGTGAGAACACACTGCTTCCAAATGCTGACCTCTTGATGGGCAAACACTCTCCTGTCTCCTCAGACAGCCACACATCTGCTCCAAGACTGACCAGACATGAGCCAGCTCCAACTCAAAAGCCAAAATAACTTTCATTCCAAAACCAAAGCACAGACTGACATGGCCATGCTGCTGAGCAGGGCTGCACAGCTCAGGCTCAGCACTGCATGGACGTGCCCATGTTGCCCCCAGCCTGGGCTGGCTCATGAACAGACATCCAAGACCCTTCCCAGTCTGAGAGCTTCCCCCAATCCACACAGGACACAGCTCTGGCTGAAAGGCAACAGGTACCAAGGGTTTAAATATTGCTTGAAGTCAAATGACAACGTGTGTCCAAGTCTCCTGCAGTAAGACCACACAGCTCTCTCCCAGATCTGGGGACAACACATCTCTCCATGGGATTGTGCAGATTCAGTCAGAGAGAACTCACCATTTGCTGGGGAATTACAGTTCAGATGCCACAGCACAGATTTTCACGTACTGCAAATTGCTGAATTCCAGTGCTAAGAGCAGCTGAGATTTTAGGCTAAACTCTTTTCCTCCCTCCCGCTGTGCCAATTTAAGACCAGCTTTATTTTTATAATGTGTAGCTTAAAGTTAAAGAGCATTTTGTGCAAAATAATCCTGGAAAATCCATCTTCTTTAGGTGATGGAAATGATTTGTTTCAAAGATATTTAGTTAAAAGGCTCATAAAGTAATAGTAGATTTTAGTATCTGTGTTTGAGTAACATTAAAGAGATATCCAGATGATGCAGACACCAAACCAAGAGGACTGAAAATATGACAGTCAAAGCTTGGGAGATCCACTTCATTTTTGCATTTGGCTCTTTTTCATAAAACTGAGTCTGGGTACAGTAAAAGATGCCTGTTCCTGATACATAATTCCAGGTGAAGCACCTGCTGCAATTCTTAAAACTCTATCCCAACTTCCCTTGTGGAATTGATTTAACCATTCCCCATTAGATTCAGCCCTGCTCTTGAAAGAGATTTAACTTCCTCTACAGTTTCCAAAATGAGATTACCAGGAGATGTGACAGTCTGTCCACTGGTGCCCTGGTCAAAGAAACTTGTACCTGCAGTGATCAGCCCAGAGACAAGCCTGGGACACAGAAATAATAGGTAAAAGAACCTTACCAGGAGGCAGAAGGAAAGCCAATAGCTTTCCTGGGGTGGAACAGGGAGGGAATGCTACAAGCAGGTCTGACAATGGATACAAAGGTTTCTGTTAAACCTTTCCATTAGCAATGAAAAACTAATCTCCAGGAAACTGAGTTTAGCTCATCACCTGTTCTACACCCATCCAGCTGCTTAGAGTGGTGATGTATCACTGACAAATCCCTTGAAATTTCTCTTAAAAGATGGAGCTGGAGTCTTTCATTCTCTGTGGGCATTGACAGGGAGCATTTTCATTTTATTCTGCTGAGACAGAAAATGTGCAAACAGATTCTTGTAATCTGCATGGGAGACTGGGAATGACTCGCTGAAAATTTAATACAATGCTGAATAAAGATTCATTGCTTCTTCCAATTCATCCAAATGCCAGGGTGAGCATGCCAGAAGTTCACATTCAGAGCCAAACTGTGCTAGTCTTTAACCAGCACTCCAAAATGGAACATTTTACTTATGGAACAGTTGATTTCAGGGGTAGGTTACTGAAGACAGAAATAGGGCCTTCATGGAATATGTGTAAATAAATAAAATTTACAGTATTTGTCTCATGTACCTTGACTCCATCCAGAACAGCTTTTATGACATCCTTCACTGTTGTCACCATCTCCTTGTCCTCTGAATTCACCCCCTCCAGCATCACCTGATCAGACCAGCGGATGAGGTTGGCCAGGCTCTGGTACACTCGGCTGTAGCAGGATGAGATGGCAGAACTGCACAGCAGGAGAGGGAACAGTTGAGAAAAAAGAACAAAAAGAAATTTTGGAGATGCTATCAAATGTTACGAGAGTGAGTTTCACACTGTGCATTTCACTCCTTTGCTCTGTGACACTCAGAATTTGTGTTGAGCAAGTGACAAAGCTCGGGCTTCTCCACTGCAGCTGCTCTCCTGCTCTCCAGCACTGAACGATGACAGTTTGAAGGTACAAACCATCCAACAGATCATTCTCAGGTATCAGAAGGAATTATATGGGATGCAGGTTAACACAGCAATGCTAAAAATAACGTGCTTTCCATCTTAATTGACAGCTCCATCCTATGCTTTAACTTTAAAGTATTTAAGCCCTACATTTAAGTTTAAGCTATGTTATTTCAGTGTTATCCTTCTTCCTTATTAGCTCTCCCCAAAACCACCTTGGATCGTTGAGAGCTGACTCTATTCATTCCTTTACAAATCACTGCCTCACTGTTTATAATTCCTGAAAACATATAATTAAAATTACTTCTTTAGAGAAACTGAACTGAATGAATTTTAGGTTTGAAAGAGGAAGGGTGTTGCTTTGTTTTGTTTTTAATGAGAAACAGAATTGAAGCTATTGTTCTGAAGGAAAAAGAAAAAAAAAAAAAAGCATGTTTTGGAAGGATGACAACTCTAAATAAAAGTTAACTGTAACAACAGTGCTCCCAGGCATCTTCCTGGCCATTCTGAAAACACTGACTTCATTACTAAACAAGGTGTGTTAACAGCACTGCTGATGGCAACGCTTCAGCAATTCTTTGTCACATTAAATCAATTTCAAACTGCATCAAAACCATAAACAGATAAGAGAAGGTGTTATCTTGCAATCATTACTGATACAAGTTGTTCCAAATCTTCCCATTTCTCTCTGGTATCCATTTTACATTGGCTTAACTCCAGTAACTTCATTATCTGTGAGAAAAGAATCAAGCCCATGAGCTCCAACGAGTTTATTTAGGTGAATGAGGTTTGCAGGACTGGGGAAAGAACAACTGTCAAGTTACAACCAGGGGATACAAACAGTGACAAGGACTTGATTGTTTGGTTGTTTTTGGGGTTTTTTTTAAAGCTTGCTGCTTGCTGTTTGTTCTCAAATTAGCTTGGTAGGAGATATTTCCTTAACAGGGCCCTCCCCCATCTCTTTCGAAGACTTTGATTTCTTTGCCATTAATCTTCAGTCTGCTTCCTTCTAAGGAGGCAGTAATTGAAAGCCCATTTCGTGTGAGATCTAATTACTTTTTTCCTTGATGCAAATGCTTCCCCTAAAGTAAAAAGAAGTCCAACAATAATTTTAAGGCTTTTTCTATCACTGACACAAGTCTTGCTCACTTTTCTTGAGGGGAATTTGCCATCAGAATCACCCCTTTGTGTCCTGCCTCTAAAGTACACAGGTAGGGAAAGAAGGACATGGTTTTTTTGAGCAAGCTGGATCCCCTTTTGGGTTTTTTGGGAGGCTAAGGCAAGGCATGCACATGGGATCTGTGCTTTAATGCACCCTGTTTCCAGACAGAGAGACTTACCACTGTGTAGAGGACATTCCCATTCTCACAGATTTGCTCGTTATGGTTCGACAGATCCAACCTAAACTGGATCTTACCTGCCCCAGCCACAGGTGTGATACTCACCCACTTCCTCCTTCCTTCTGCCAGAAGCAGCCCTGGCCTGAGCACTGGGGCCAAACACAACTGAGCATCTCTGTTTGCAATGTATTTGGCACCCCAGTGCTGCCTCAACTACATTATGAATCCTCCCTGTGCCTGAAATAAGCATCTTGAAAGGAAAAAATTTGGAGATATTGAATGGGAAAACAAATAGGAACAGCATCAAAACTGGCAGGATTTCAGGAACCAAACACCTGAATTTCTCTGCTTAGTTCTGTGCTTTTCTCTGCATTAACTTTGCTCTTTTGGTGTTATCCAACAATGTTTGTTTGTTTTCTGTAAATCAATTGCTCCAGCATCCATGGGATGAACACCAACAACAACATCTCTATGGCTTGGCAACACCACAAATTCTTATAATCCATGCTGAGCTTGGCTTTGGCAAATTTCTACTTCTTTCCTGGTTTCAAACCCACTGCCTAACTGGTAAAAACATAATGCACGTAATCTGTTAAAACATAAACCAATAATCTGTTGAGTGTGGCAGGAATGAACTTGGACTGGTTAATCTGCTGAAGTACATCTATTTACTTCTGTATCTGATCCAGTAAAATCCAAAAAAGCAGTTAAGAGTGCAGGCTCTGACTTCTGTAACATCAGGGTGGATAAACTGAACACAAAAAAGGATTACTCTGAAGATAAACTCCTTTTCCTGGTGAAGCTATTGGATTTGTTAGCTTTTAGGATACCACCGTGGACTGCAGAAAGAGGAATAGCATCTGAGAATCTCCCTCTAGAAAGCAATGAATTTCCAAGTTTATGCTAAGAACCATCCCTTCCTCCCCTCTGAAAGAAGCCTGGATTTGTTTTATCTTTCCATGGCATGAGCTTCTTCACAGCAGGGACTTTGCTTTTAAATGATGTTTGAAAACCACTACGTAATTAGTAAAAACAGCAGTCACTTCATCAGCATCTCCTGCACCATGCAGTTCTCCAGAAAAAGAAGGAGCCTGTTGGTCTCTCGTGGTCCCAAAATCCAAGAAGGAAACTCACCTTTGCTGGATGCGTGGGTCAGTTTGCACCAAGGGCAGGATGGCTTCCAGCACTTTACTTGCTGAGCCTGGGAGCATCTCTAATACTTTGTTATCAATTGCCATTTTGTCCACAATAGTCTTAAAGTAGCGCAGTGCACTGACAACCTCCTTCTCCTTTTCCTCTAGCCATGATACATTCTAAACAGGAGGGGGGAAAAAAAGGAGAGATATGTTAAAACTTCAGTATTTTTAAAGGCAGGGTTCCTTTAACACACCCAAAGTATGGTGACACTGAGGTGTATTCCAGGAGGAGTGGAAAAAACCCCTTATACCACAAACACTTTTAAATTGAATTACTACTCTTTCAAAGGAATAGTCAGTGCAAGATTACACCCACACTTTAACTTTCAGAATTACCTGCATTCCAAACTGAAGGCTGATCTTGATCAGGTTTAGGCTAAGATTAACACCACTGATGACTTCAAGGGCACTGCTTTGAAACCCACACCCAAAACTGGGAGTGTGAAAGAAAAAACATTTCACAGAATGGTTTGGGTTGGAAGGGACCTTAAAGCCCATCTCCACCCCCTGTCACGGGCAGGGACATCTCCCACTGTCCCAGGGTGCTCCAAGCCCTGTCCAACCTGGCCTTGGACACTTACAGGGATGGGGCAGCCACAGCTTCTCTGGGCACCCTGTGCCAGGGCCCCACTACCCTCACAGGGAAGAATTTCATCCCAATATCTCATCTAAACCTGCCCTCTGGCAGTTTAAAGGCAACGCTCACTGTCCAATTTCTATATGTCATTGTAAAATACATGAAAACATCCAAATAAACTCCACTTTGATGAGCCTCCAACCTAAATCATTTTGTGATGCTGCTGGAACAAGAGAATTCACACAATTTTCATGAGGATAAACTGTAAAAGCTAAGTTTTGGCATTGGTGAATGTGTTGCAGAAGGGAACAATTCATTGGAATAATGCTGAGCTGTGGTCACCAATTTCCATGCCACTACCAACACCAGAAGAGGAAATTCAGAAGTGATACATGATACCTCACTGGCACTTTGGACAGGGGTGTTTTTTGAAAGTTTACAACAGTATGCCTGGAGGACTTTCAATGCCACAAGTAGTTCCTAAGTGAGATGTAAAGTAACTACTGAACGATGCTAGAAAAGGAGCAGAGAGCTTAGCAGAGTCAGATTTCATCCATTATCTCCTCAGTAAATTCAGCTTCAAGAATTAATGACCTATGGGCATTGTGTGCTCCCCATACTCTTGTCAGCTGTTAAACTGCTGCTTTTCTGCAAAACCAGGCCAGCAGCCCAAAAGGTTTTAGGAAGAACAATTTATAGGCAGCACTGGTTAGTAATTTGGGGCCAGTTGCATAAAAGGATTTGAGTCCTAAGTTCCATCTAGCTCCAACTTCAGAAGTCTAAGTCCCAATCCAAGGACTGCAAACCACCCTGTCATTTTCCATCTCATCTGGGAAGTGCCCAAACTCAGCTGCTGCTTCCCCTTTGGACAGTACTTCTTGCCAGGAACCTCAAGTTCTGATCTGCAGCCCACAGTGCCCTGAACTCCCTTGCTGAGGAGCATCCTGGCAACTCACTGGGATAAAAAAATGACATTTCCCATTTTGCAGGGATGTGCCCCCACCACTGCACAGTTCATTCCAGGATATAGAATCATAAAACCATTTAGACTGGAAATGACCTCTAAGATCATGGAGTCCAACCATTAATTGGAGAGCCCTGGGAGAGCCTTGGCCTCTCCCAAGAAGGTTTTGCACTTCATATGAAATGGTCACACATTTCAGGGATCACAGTCTGTAAATTCCCTGGGTAAGTATGACCATGGTCCAGCAGTCAAAGCTCTCAAACAGAAGTGAAAAAATGCGGACTGCAGTTCCTGCTCCGATGGCTGTTTATGGGTTTCATTCAACAACTGTTTCCTGCAGAAAGGCTTGTGACTTAATAGCTTAAACACTCTCCTGGTGCACAGAAGGGATGGGCCTGACTGAGAGTTCAGGGCTGAGAATGACAGCTGGAAACACAAATCCTTCCGCTGAGCACACCAAGGGATGCGAATCCAGCCACCGGACACTGTCTGGGACACAGCCCTTTCTTCTCTTCTCTTTTGGTTTTTTTTTTACCCCTGCTATTCTTTGGCTGACATTCCACAGGAGCACCTTCCAATGAATCCTCTTCCAAGGTCCAAAGGTTTCATACATAGGTGTGTGTAGGGGTGCACAGAACCATGGAATGGTTTGGGTTGGAAGGGACCTTAAATCTCATCTCATTCCACCCTCTGCCACACCTTCTCCTAGACCAGGTTGCCCCAAGCCCTGTCCAACCAGGCCTGAAACACTTCCAGGGATGGGACAGCCCCCCATTTCTCTTTTGGGCATTAAATGAGAAAAAGTTAAAATTCAGGCAAAACAGCATCTCCTCTCCACTCCCTGCCTGACACATATAGATATTTTTGGATGATTTCTGAAATTTCCCCTTAATAATCAAATTGCAAATGCATTATGTATGAGACACAGCTGACCCAGAAAGGGTCACAGTGAGCTGTACAGAATACACCCAATTACAAAAGCTGGAATCATCCTTTTTTCCTTACATTTTGGCAGTGTAAAACCTATCCTAAGTCTGTATATAGTACTGAAGGACACTCCTGTTCCTACAATATGCCCTAGGATGAGAATCACAGACAGGGTTCAGGGGACAAAAGGAGGTTCTGAAAACAACTCCCCCAGTGCTGCCCCCTACCCAGGTATAGAGGGGAAGAGGAGAAGATGATGTTTGCACAAGCTGAGCATATCCTTCAGCTTACACATCATGATTTTACATTAATTTTTAGTACTGCTATTTCTGCTCTACACTGATTATCTACTTCAAGAGCACGAAAATAGCATCTTAAGTACTTAAGAGAGAGAAAAGGATGATATTCGGTTTACCAAGTGAGGCTTCTGACAAAAGATCTCCCGTTTGTCAACTGATGTCTGTATTTCAGTAAGAAAACCTGGCGACAATCCAGGCACATCCTCTTCCCACTCCCTCCACACAAAGCTAATGAGCTGACTACATCCAGTGAATTGATTAGTTGGACAGCAGCTATTAAAATAGGTAAGGAATGAGCCAGAAATCAACAATATTTCACAGCATAAAAATGAATGCAGCTTAAATAATCATGTAGAGTAATAAAAACTATGTTTTTGTTTTCCAATTTAAAAAATCCCAATCTGTACATAAAAAATGGTTTTAATGTCCAGCATGGCTTATTAGTAAATCCTCTTGCACAGTTTTTAGGGGAAAAATAGAAAAGCAAAAACTTAATCTATTATTAACATTTGCTGTAGACCACATTTTGAAAAGGGCTCTTTATTTTCTAATGTATTTAATGTGGTCACATATCAGTTTAAAGGAAGGCCTCTAAATTATCTCAAGATATCATTCTGAAACATCATTGAAATTAAAAGCTTTAATGGATTACAGTCACCGGGGTTATTTTATTTTATTTTTTAAATTGCACTCAGCACTGAAAGGTGTTTGGCTCTCTAGAAAGCATGTCCACAGGCTCCTGGGGAAAAAAACTACAGTCTGGGGAAAAAAACCTCATCATTGCCCAGTGATGGTGCAGAATAGGGTGAGGAAGCGCTGCACAGACTTCTCTGGGTGTTACACAAATCACCCAGCCCAAGAAAACTTTATCTTGCTGGCTGCTCTCAGTAACACTACAACAACTCTCAGCAGAGATAATCTGAAGAATTCTGCGTGTCTGGCACTGTACATTGGATGACACTTTTAACAGCTGAGAATGGTGTTTAATTATCATAAACAACCCTGACTGTTCTTAACTTCTGGCTTCGATTTGTACTTGAAAACTGACTGCAACACTGTTGTCACAGAGATAGTCTCCAGCTACATAATCAGGTCACAACAGGAGAGGAGATAACACAGATCAGTTTGTGACCTCATTTCTTAGAGGACCTGGAGTACATTTGGTCTGAGGAACATTGTGCTGGATCAGCAGCTGCCTGAACACATCTGTGTGACTCTCCCTGCTGGTGTCATCAGAGATTGAGCACATCTTTGGACCAGCTTCAAGGATGTGCTTGCCTGAGTCTGGGGTTTTTGTAAGGATCACACCCCAAAACCAGGCAGCTATTTGGAAGCTGTAAGCATAACCCACAGGGTGTGCATGTGGGGAGGATGTGTCAGGCCATATACCACATTCCATACTGAGATATTTAAATGCTTGTGGAAGAAGGTCTCATCATGCTGTCCCAAAGGGAAGCACATGTCTTGATTTAATACTACACAGTGCTGTTTATAGGTAACCATAAAGTAACCCTGAGCTGCAGAATTATGCAGAGGACAAAGTCACACACCAGAGTATGATAAACTGAGTACCAGGAAGCAAGAAACCATCAGGATAACAGACCATGGCCTTTGCTTACTTTGTTCACTGACTTCTCGGGTGTTTTCACTGTCAGGTCAGCTTGCTTTCCTTTCTTTGAGGGTGTTCTCTTTATTTTTGGTGAATGAAACTTGCCCTTCAACTTCATTGTGAACGAGGAGAGATGAGAACGCTCAGAATCTAGAAAGACATAGAAAAGCATTACTGGATTAGGGCAAATATGCTGAAGCCAGGGGCGTCGTGTTACAGCATTATCTGGAAGAGACTTGCACCACGTAAATTTATTGAGTGGAACACAATAAAGAAAATTAATAAGCTGTGGCTCTATATTATGTTTCAAACCACAATGCCACCATCATTTCCTGCTTTCCCCAACCACAATATCACCGTCATTTCCTGCTTTCCCTTGGAGGCAGGAACGCTGCAAAGGAGAGGCAGGGCCAGCGGGATTGCACTGCTCTGTGCCTTGGAGAGAAGAGGAAAAACACCTCTCTTCAAAGCACTTATCTCCAGCAGGTCCCAAAGTACTTTACAAAGGAGGCAATCATCGTGCCTCTTTGGCAGATGAGCAACTGAGTCAAGGGGATGAAGTGACTCGTTCACAGACCTCTGGCAGAGCAGAGCCCTTTGGCTGTGGGTCAGTGCAGGCAGGGCTCTGCCTGGTACCCACGACCTGGCTGCTTCAGGGCTGGAGAACACAATCCCAGGTAATGCCCTTCCCAGGATGCTGATCTCTACCCACTCAGCAGCATCTATTTTGAATGTGGCTGCATCTGAACAAAAATGACAGTTCTTGCCATCTGCAATGGATTTCACTTCCAGTGTACCAGAAAAACCAGAGAACAGAGGAACTGCTTTGACACCAGGACATCCTTCAAGATGAACTGCAGAACTGCTCAGCTCTTTAAAAAATTGCATTTTCATTGTTTTTTGAAGACCTAAAAGCAGAAGTCTCAAAGGTCTGCAGTCATGCCATATGTAGACTTACTGTTGAAATACATTTTTATCTGTTTAACCATGAAGCTAAATAAAAACTGCCTTGTAGAGAGCAATTCAGAAAGTATTTTGAGCAAAGAGCACTTAAATAAACAAAGGTCTGAATTGCTCTCTTGTGACCCAGATAACTCAGCAGAAGTTACTCAACTTGTCTGTAACTACATTATCGAGAAAAGTAAGCAGTTTTGGTGTATGTTTCATTTTTCTTTTCGATTATGTGGGCATTAACTGCACTGGCTGTAATGAGTCCAAAGGACAGCCCCATGCATGCAGTACTGCAGCACCTTGTTAGCATGCAGACTGCAACCTGCAAAGGCTGCTGAGTCAAATTAGCACCCAGCAGCTAAATACCACAGAGCAGTGCAAACCCTGTTCCTCGTATTCAGAAACCACCCAACTACAGCTCAAGGAAAGGAACCCTGCTTGTCTTCCTTTAAACTTGGCTTCCTGGTAGTGTGTGACGACCCTGCTGTGAGCACACTCACCAATACTCTGCTGAGGTATGTCCCCTAGACCAAGATCTTGCAGGCATCCTACGAATGGAAGCTACATGAGCACCGATCCTAATCTAGTCTGGCTGCAGACCTGTTTGCCACTTACAGAAGTACGTGTTTTCCCAGGTTTTCTTTGTGTCATAAAGTCCTGTTTACTGCACTGAGGAGGGAGGCACTAAAAACCTCGGCCACTGCAGATAAATCCAGGCGTATCAGTTGGCCTCTGAAGAATCACTTACAGCAGCTGGCACCCCAACTTAGCAACAATTTACGTCAGTGCTTTACATCCGCAAGAGGATCTCCAAACCTTTAAAACCTCTCTGTCTCCACAGGGTGCTGAAGGTCACCACTGAAGAGAGTTCCTGGCTGCTGTGATAACACTCTTGAACTCCTCCCCAAAAAATCGTTTGTATTTATTCCATACACCATATGAGAACTTCCATATTTGCACGCATATGCACGCTTGCCATGAGAAGTCATGGCTCTCAATTAATTTTTCAAGAACTGGCAAACAATTACAATAACTAATCTACAGGGAAGTAATGGTGACAGCAACAAATTGTGTCTGGCTCCTCCACAGGCTGCATTGAGATCCAAACTGCTGGTCTCAGTAAGAAAACACTTGGTTACCTATGGTGATAATTTTGCATTGTAGGGACAAGATATTTGGAAGTGATAAAGATTTCAAAAGATTACCATTTCCTTATCTCCTTGCCACCAGACATCTCTACCCACCTTCATGGGGCAAGCACACGAATGGCTGAATCAAATGGAGGAACCTCCAAAAGGAGATGTCATCAGAGAAAGTTCCTGTTCTGCTGACAGCAGATCCTCTTCACCACCACCACCACCACCACCAGCAGCTAACCACTGCCCCTTTGTTCTTTTTACCCTTTGGTCACACCAAATCATTTGTGAGGGAAGACAGACACACAGACCAAGGGCAGAAGCAAGTGGCTGGAGCAGAATAGGAACTGCTTAAAATAGTACTGGTGAAGTAAACCAGCTGACATTTGCAAAAATAATAAGTGTTATTGTTTGAACAGCCCTGCTAAGCCCTGCTTTGAAGATCACAAATTAACGTAGCTTTTTACTGCCATGGCTTTCCGTCTACACCAAGCACTTTCCAGCTCTCATCTGCTTGCAAGTTTCTGATGCATTTGCAGTTAAACAAATGAGTCACAAACCAATATTCTCTCACACTCAATTACACTTAGCACTTAAAATAGCGCTTTTCTTGTTCCAAGCACATTACAAACACATCGTTCTCATCCTTAAACAGTCAGGCCTTAACCTTACTCTGCAGATGGGAAGCAGGCACAGAGGTGAAGCAACTTGTCTAAACACAGCAAAGGGTGAGTCAGTGACTGCTACAGCATCTCCATCCCTCTGCAGGCCCTTGGCCCTCTCCCCCTGTTCATGGATCAAGCTCTGGAGCTCCTGTGATTATGTTCAGTGAATGCCAACAGAATTATTTGGCACACTGGGCTTTACAGTTTGCAAGCTGATACATCATTCAAGCATTATAGACAGAATTTGCTTTGTAATGAATCTGGATGAAGTGGTATAACAGAGAAGTGACACTTGAGTAGGAAGGGATTCTAGCTCACAGGTGTAAGAGACCTAAGCCTTTACAGATGAAGCCTGAAACCCTCCTCCAAAGAGCACAGCTGAGCAAGACTTCCTAGACTGGCTACCACAGCACTGGTCTGCCTTGAAAAAGTCACTTTTTTTATACTATATCCTAATTTAAATATCTTTCATGTGCTGTGTGTCTGTCCAGTTAAAAAGATCAAACAGCACAGAATGCCTTTACAGATTAAATAATTTGGTAACATACAGAGGCAGAGCCATAGCAGAGCTCAAACCACTTATGTCCCTTTGCTCCTTCCTGCCTATCTCCAGTAACCAAACCCCTTTATACAGCATTGAGATTGTTCTGAGCTTGGGAGTTTGCCCACTGGAAATTATTCTATCATATTACCCTCGCCTCTTGTTGATGAATAGCCAGCAGTGTTTAGCTGGAGTCTCAGCACTGGCTTTCTCCTCTCAGTTGTGCAGAAGGGTACCCCGCACTTACTTCTATGCAGTATCCAAATATTTGTCAGATGAATGGGAAAAGTCAGGGTAATAAACTCAACGGAGTGATTTCAACTGGAAGGAGGGAAAAAAAAACATTGTATCAAAGCATTTCTGTCTCAAAGGAACCACTGACTTTCCATCCCCTTACATTTCATCTGTCTGGATGCTCCGCTGCTGCACACAACTGGAAAAAAAAGCCCTTCAAAATGACTTTATTACGGATCTGAGTTTCTTGATTTCTGACTGGAAGCTTTACTACGTCACTCGTTTCACAGCTAATTCCATCCCCTGTTAGTGAGGCTCCCGCTCTGCCGTGCTTGAACGTGCTCCAGCTGTTGAGTCACGGCCCTGCTCAGCTCCCAGGCTCCTCTCCCCCGGCACGTGTCTGGGGTCTGACCACACACACACCACCAGAGAGCTCGCCTGACACGCCTGCTCCAACCAGCCCTGCTGGCAGGTGTGGCCACAGGGGTTTTTCAGTATCCCTCAAGGCCCTGGACCAGGCAGACCATGGCTAAGGAGACCACGGCCAACCAGGAGCCACCTGATTCCCCATCAGCTCCCCAAGCTCCAGCAACTGGTGCTGCTGCTATTAGTTTGCCAACAGAAGGCTAAATCTGGTGAGGAAAGAACTGCAGGTTTAAAACAACAGTGGATTAAAAGGGAAGGCAGATAAATCAGCTTATGTGCTTGTGGGCGAAGAAACTAAGGCTGCTTAGGAGAGAGCTGGCCAAGTCAAAGCCCAGCGTCCACCTCTGCCACAGTCAAATGGCCACTCCCCACTTGGGTTCAAATGAAGGCCAGAAAATAAGTCAGAAGACACAAGCTGGTGAATTCCACCAACCTAAGCCAGCAGCAAATTATTTGCTTTAAAGTCAGAGTGAAAGTTCAGCCTTTCACAGGGCTCAGTCACAGCAGAGTTTCCATCTGTTGGGTCCCAGTCACCAGCCTCATGTAACCAGCACATGGGAGGCTTCAGAAATGGGAAATAGTCCCCTGCCTGCTTCTGCACCTTCTGGTCCTGTTTATGTCACTACTGCTCCATGGCAGGGAGGCTCCAGCAGCTGGGACAGGCAACTGAACTGCTCAACTTGTCTAGTGCTTGGATCATATAAAACTAATTGAAAATAGACTTATTTTTAATTAAAACTCCACAAACTTTAGAATACAGTACCTTTGCTTTCCTTCACCTGAAAAACTAAACCCACATCTTCTCTCATTCTCTGTGTGTTCAGACACCAAAACCCTGCAGCTTCAGAGAAGACACAATCTTAAAAAAGGGTTATAGTTAATTTTCCAGCTTGTCCTGACTCTGGCTTGTTAGAAAGAACGAAGTGGAGTCTAAAAATCTTATTCCACAAATGGTTCCTTTTTCAAAGACCATTTGGGTCTCTGCTGGATGCACATATCTAAAAGCTATCAGATTAAAAATAACAGCAGACAACTCTCTCCATGTCATAATGAAGCTATTGTGCACATTTTTAATCAACTGCTCCTGCCACTTTTGCCACGAGTCCTTTGAAGGCAGCAGTGACTTATGTAATGAGTTACACAACGATGCCCATTAAAATGGCATTTGTTCCCTTGGGCTCAGCTCCATCATTTGAGAAGACAAAAGGCAAGTTGCAAGGCTTCAGCTAAACCCTAGCTGACAGGGACTTTAAGGGTTCTGAAGCAAAAGGCAAAAATAACAAGCTAGAGTTCAAAACGACCTTTCTGCTCAGGATGTCTGTGCTGCTATGCAGCACCCAGCGAGAGGCTCTGGGGCTACTCCAGATGTAATTCTGCTCTCAGAAACACAGGAAAACAGGTGATTCATGAAACATACTGCAAAGCACAGGTCTTCCCAGATTGTATATGGATATTACTAGAATTCCCAACATCCTCCTTCCACCCTCAGGGCAAGGGCTGTATCTGTTGCATACCTGTAAACACACACAGGTCTGGGGGAATGTGCCCTGGGTATAACTTTTAGGCTCTCTTGTAATGTAAATATTAGAATCAGGGATTGACAGAAAATCTCAGCCTTTGAGCTTCACAGGAAACAGCCGAGTTCCTCTGCAGAAGAGCTGGCACAGGAGGCACAAGGTGATGCTCACCAGTGAGCTGTGGGCAACAGAAAACTACTGCAGGGACACTTGTAAAAATAAATTTTAATAATCCTGTCTGTCTTGTGACAAAATGTTTAATGCTGCCAGTGTGTAGCTATGAAGGTGGAGAGAAAGCACAAGGTTTTAAGGAAGGTTGAAGAAACAGATGAGGAGAACCCCATATAGGTTCTCCACCCTTTCACACCAGCAGTGTCACTGTCTCTGCCACTACACAGCAAACAGCCTTCAGTTACTTTTCACACCCTCTTTCTCCAGAAGTCGTGAGGATGTTTAGAAGCCTAAAAATGCTGATATGCAGCACTTATGCGATGCTGCATGTTCCCAAAAGGATGAACTGGGATCCTGAGAACAGAAAAGACACAATGTGACAGAACAGAATTAAACTATCCCTTATAATGTATCAGCACATCACTGCTGCATCACGGGTGCTCAAAAGTCTCAGACCTACTACTCCCAGCTCTGTGAGTTTACTTTTCTCAACTTTGCCACTATCCCCAGAGTCTGAAGCAAAGAGAATTTATACAGAAACAAAAAAAGACCTAGTAGGGGACCTGGAAAGGGAAAAAAAAAGGGAGGGTCTGGTGTCAATCAGGAAGTTTGCCCACCCTAACCTTTGTACCTTAGGTGGAGTTGTTTGTAAGCTGCTCCAAGTCCCTCTCCAGGGAATCCAATTGCTAGGAGAGCTGCCAGGTTTTAGAGGAAAACGATGGAGGAAGGGCAGCTGAGAATCAAACAATCACTCTCGAGTGCTAAAGAAACTTTTCCTCTAACATCACGTCACCTTGGAAGCAGCCAGCTTTTGGGAGCGGAAAGACCGACTGCCCTTTTTCTTTTCTGGCAACATTACAGTGAATGAGCATAAACCAGTGAGCATTAATGATGTGCAATGACAGCACACAAACTTCTCTGGAAAAGGGAGGCTCAGTTCCCTCTCAGCTGGCCAGGCAATGCTCACTGACTCACAGGCTTCATTATTTTTATGCCGCCCTCTGGGGCCTCCAGAGGAAGCAAAACATTTTTATTTGTCAGAGAGCACATTTTTATTTTGATTTTTTTTTTTTTCTTTCTAAGCGACCATGAATGAGGCATCTCCAGCTGCAGCAATCTCATGTGGAAAGAGCTCACAGTGTTTGCACAGGAACTGGAAGGCAGAGAGGGCAACTTATCAATTCAGCCACGTCTCCCAATTGCAGTGAAAAGGACTGGGTTAGTCAACAACATTAATTTTATGGTGCATTAACATTACAGCTCTTCTTCCTTCCAGTATCATACCTGGAAGCAAATCTTCAGGTTGCAAGGAAGAGAGATCAAGTTCGGAGCAGCTGACCACATTCCCTTCTACTCCTCTTTTTGCCCAGTATTTCAGAACAGAGAAACCTCCTTGCATGCAGATACATAAACCAGGAATTCTTTACCTGCTGAAAACTGCAGCAGTATCACTCAATCAACTTACAGGGGAAAAAGAAATGGCAAAATGGTAAAATTATTCAAACAAAGAGAGGTTTAAGGAAGTAAAACTGCTACCCAAGTTCAGTTTCCTCCAGCACACAAAAGCTGGCTTTGAGATTTCTTTTTGAACAAGATACTGTAATTTATTGATAAGCAGCAGACAGGACTTTTGCTGTGGTTTATCAAAAGCTGCTCCAGCAGACCTGGTGCCGTATCAACCCCCAAGGAGAAACACCCACAATCACCAGCAAACCTCTGTGCAGCATCTGGCGAGTCTCTGGTAATTTCCCATCTAAGTACTGATTTTGCACAGCCCTGCAAGCCCTAGAGAACTGATGGGATTACAACACTGGTAACATGACTCGTAACTCCCCCAGTGCCAACAGCACTAGAACAACAAGAGACTCAAGTAGCCTCCCAACACCTACATGAACAATGTGGTCCTTGCTCACCCTGTTCTACCCACGAAAGCCAAGGATGTTAACTAAACATTTCATTTTAAATAGAAAAAAAGGCATAACATCTGCCTGACTTCAGCAAACAGCCCCAAACACAGAAATTGCAATGGTTGAGAGGGAATCTGCTGAATTTCTCTGTTCACCAAACATGACTTAATATGGGGTTTGTGGGCATCCCCACTTGTCTACCAGTTTTTGGAGGATATGGTCATGACAGTGATTCAGACATCTAAAAATAAAGCCCTGCAGGCACAAGTGTGCGTGCGCACCACCTGAGTCACTCCGGGCTGCGGGGAGCCCAGGAGCCAAAGCTCATCTGTTTCATTGACACCACTGCCATGGCCAAGCAAAAAGCCTTGTCACCGAGCTCTACTTCAACTCCTTCTCCCCTCCTCTCATTTTCTCAAGCACATTTAGGCTCTTTCTACACTGAGAAATCTTTGCTGGGCTTGGGTTTCAGTCGTACGGCCGTCAGCTTTGAAACTCAGACCTGAAAGATTATAACCCAGTGTTGCTGAAGCTGTTTATCCATCTCCAAGGTGACAGGATGTCGTCACAGGCACTCGGCAGGACACCAAGCAGAAAGGCATTATTTCAGATGCTTTAGGGAAAAGCCTAATTGCTCACAACCTGGCCATAGGTTCAACAGCTGACAAACAAGGTTGTAAATGGAGCCTTGGCTTCTTGTCTGCCCCACAACAACGGCTCTGAATGGGAAAAACTCAGCCCTCTTTCATCCTTGGAGAGTAACCACTGCTCTCATTCATTAGGCAATGGAAAAAAAAAAAACAGAGAAGCTGGCTCAGATCTGCCTGACACAATTTCCAGTTGCTTTGGACATTACTAATTATAGTCATCTTTATTTCTGACCTCTGATTACAGACTCTTTGCACTTTCAGTCTGAATGGCAAAGATAACCCCTCTTTTCTAGTAGGCTTGGGAGGAACCTTATACTCTGCCCAAAAGCCACCGCCCATACTCAGCCGAGCTGAGCACAAGAAATAAGATGAAAATATGGAAAGCATTTGCTTAAACATGCTCGGTTTTACTTCCTTCTTTAGCAAGTACCATAGATCAAGGGCAGCAGTCCAGGTGAGAGTGTGATGTAAGCTCTTTTCCATGCGTGTTCCCAGATGAGCTAACAACTCCGCACGGGAGCCGCATTTCTCACTGTTCTGACTAGCACCGTATCCTCGGGGCTCAGATGCTGAAAAGCAGATATTCAGTTCAGTGAGATTAAACATGTCTGCACAACTTCAGTGCACCATGCTGGGGGCTCACATCTCTGCATGAGAGAAAAATGAATTTCAGGAACCAGGCCAGCACTATCTCCTAGAGGCACTGCAACACCAGTGTAAACTTCCCTAATATTGCTTACTCAATAAAACAAGGCGTCACAGGAGGGCTATGCAAATCCCTCAACTTTGAAGTACTGCTCTCCTGTTGCCCCAAAGGACCAGCTCTCTATCTCCACACACCCAGACAAGTGTGTGTACGAAGCGATACAGCAGCACCGCAGGTGTGAAATTTCTGATGTAATCGGGTCAGAAGCTGCTTTGACATTATTGTTGTGCTGCTCTGCAAAGGGTTAAAAAGCTGCAGGCCATATCCTCAATTCCATACTCTGTTCTATACCTGATAGGATCTGCAACCAAACCACCAGCTTTATTACCTGCCTACAGGCAGGAGGAAATATTAGTCTTCTATAAGCACAATTTGAAACATCAGTGCCTCCAGCAAGGGGAAACCGAGATGTTAATTGAACTGCACAGCCCAGGAGGGAGCTCCCTCTTCTCTTCCTCAGCTGTAGGATTAGCAACATCCCTACACCACCATGGCAGGAAACATGAGGTACCTTAGGGATTCTCGGTGGGATGTCTGTCTTTCATTCTGCTGCACATAAACATTAATGTTACTTTAGCAGTATACAATCATTTGTGACAACTTGCTATTATATCCCATCTCCTCATGGCTGAATTAAAATCTCCAGCTTACCTCACTCCTACGGACAACAGGTTTCAAGGTAAAGGCATACTGACACCAATACCTGCAGTTCTAGTCACTCTTTTCAGCAAATCCTGACTTTGAAAGATGCAGAAGGACTGAACTTCTACAGCAGCAAACCCCAGCAGATTTGTACAAACATCGACAACAACATGAAGGGAGTCCGAAGGAATCCGTCCCATCTCTAACTCATTGGAGCCTACTGAAGACTTGAGGTTTCAGTAGCAGGGAAACAGTCACTAGAATTTAACTTGTTAATTAAATTTTGAAGAAAAAGCAGCTATTCATTTCCCAGCTACTTCAGAATATTACTCAGCATAATGCAGTGACAAGTTTGAAAACCCACTTAACAAGGATCCCCTGATCAGACCTGAGTCTGATTTCTTTGGCACATAACTCTTTGCTGGCATGCAATGTTATTTTTTGTATTACCCTATCTGCATTTAACAGTTACTGTCATCTTTAATGGAAATTCCCAAAAGTGGGCCATACTAAGAATCAGTTTACATTTTTTGATGAACTTCCAGTTTGCTCCCAAAGGAAGCTGGCCTGAATTTCAAGAAGAAACACCTTCAACACTAATATACAACAACTCAACAACTAAAGGGAACCCAGCTCGGGCTAGATTTCACCAAAACCAAAGAGGAACCTTATCTCAGCATCTCTTTACAATCTTGCTGAAACTATTCTCTTATTACAGAATAAATCTTGGTGAATTAATAGCTACTTGAATGCTGTTTTTACCAACAGCCCATTTCCTGATCATATCCCACTCCATTCAGGGCACGGCATCGGGTTTCAGAAGTGAGATCTTGCCCACAAGCCAGCCCTACCTGCCAGGAAGACCCACGAATGCATTCAAAGACCATGACCCACTCCAAGAAAAAAAGCATTTTTTTAAAGCCCAGATTCTGTGGGAGAGAGACCTTAGGATACTATAAATAAGAAATAATTCTGTACAGTATTTCTGTTTAATTCGGTTTTGACAAAACAGCAAACCCACAACTGCCAAAGCTATTTAAGTCTCTGCAACACAACGTGCGACTGTGTGGCGACCCTGCCATCAGCCCTGAGAGGTGAATCAATACTAATTTCAGTTTGTGGTCCGTTGAGCAAGACTTTGGAGCTTTAGGAGGTCTGTTTGGAAAACAGCAGCCAGTTTGTAACAGGAAACTTCAGCTCCACCAGGCCTCGAGCCATGCGGTGCAGGGTCAGGCCAGGCTCTGCTCCATCGCCTCCAGAGAGTGCAGCCCCTCGGTCAGGCTGAGCCTGGTGCCTTGTCAAAGCTTCACTGTGATTAACTTTATGCTCCTTCACTGTGAAAAACAGGCAATAACCCACTGCCTTCTGCAGTGCATTCAGTATGTCCCACAGCTGGGCTCAGAAAGACATCGAGAGGTGTTTATAAAAATACCTGTGGTGCTGTTACTAGAAGGGTAAACACCTCCCAGACCTTCTGGGCTCGATATTATCAACTGGTAACGCACAACCCACCCACAAAAGCTTCACCCCAACTGGATTTTGAGTCATCACCTGGATCCAGCCAGTGAGTACAAAAAATTACACTGCAGTAAAGCAACAAGAAACACTACAAACCAACTTTCAACTAAAAAACCACCACCTATAATGCTGGAAACACAGAACTGACTTCATATATATGATCTATGTTTATTAATACCACTTTGCAATATAAGAAGAATCTAGTACTAAGCTTTGTGTCAGTGTAGTAAAAAGGCATCACTTTTTTTTTTTCTGCTCAGCAGGAACAACCTTGTGTCTGAGGAAGGGGCTGAGGGGAGTCAGACACTGCAGCCATTGACTGCAGGACCTCCACAAACATCTGTTCCACACAAGGACCACTCTCCCACGATGCTCTGCATGACTTCACAAGATTTGCAATCTGAGCTTGGACTTCATTTATTTCAGCACATGTTCCCAGGAAACTTCCCTTTCCTTTCTACCCTGTTTACAAATTTACACAGCAAACTCACTTTACCTCCCTCCCTAAACACACACATAAATTTTGCCTTTTTTCTCTTCTGTGTACTCATGAACTCTGAAGCTCAGCAAATAAACTCTCAGCTACATCCACTTCTGAACTGCTGATTTCTGTAGAGAAATGACAGATGGAGGAGAGCTCTCCTGCTTCATTTTTGGCAACTCTGCAGCCAGAAGTCTGAATACACTCAATGTGCCTTCATTCCTCATTAACCTGAGAGCCATTTATGTATCTACTGCAAAGACTGCAGAACTGGAAGATGGCTCAAACAAATCTTGGAAAATGCAGTTGGTTTGGGAAAAGCTGCTTCATTAAAATGTGTTGAAATTCTTATGACCCTCTGCAAAAGGCTCCTACAGCTTTGTATGACTTTAACCAGCACCATTTCCATGTGTATCCTGATATGACACATCAGCCATAGGTACAAAACACCCCTCCAGGCTTGATTGCTGCTATTTGACAAAAAAACCCACACCATATATAGCAGTCACAATCATAATTATGAAACTGAACCCATATGGGAACTTTGAAAGATGCCCCTGACAGAAGATACTTTCAACAGGGATTCAAATCACTCATAAAAAGAGAATTTAAAAATATATAGAAAATACTTCAAGTACAGTCAAGTTAATTTGCTATTTGTTGGCAGAAAACAGAGCAGGTGAAGAGCTGAGCTGGTTTGCTGGCAATTGTACAAATCTACTTTTAGGGAAATCGCTTCAAACTATAACACACCAGAACTCACCATGATAAAACAGGCAACACTCAAAACCACAAGAACCCTGTAGCTCAGACTTTATAGTGAGAAGGCTCCTCCATCCTGGAAATCAAGGTGAAAGTTGGAAACTCACACATTCCCAATTAACTCTCTACATAGTTTTACTTTGGAATATGAACTTGCAGAATGGATTTAGCTAATTAGAAGGCATAAGGGAGATATTCAGAGATAGTTCTCATATATATATGGGAAGTTGTTTCTCAAAGATAAAGTCTAGCTCTGTTGAACAGAAGTAGATAACAAACCTCAAAGGAAGAGATTTTTCTTGTATGAACTGTCATTTTTTTATTTAAAGGACACTCCTGTGTTATTGTAAGGAATCAGGACAACAAAACCCTGATTTTCCACTGTAAAGCAGAAATCCCCTTTTTCTGTTCTCCTGTTAAGAATTGGGTCTGCATTTACAAAACAACCCAACAAAGAAGTGCCAGCTCCACTCAAATACTTTGTCATTCAGGAACTCAGGGTAGAGAAAGCCAGCTCCAGGCCTAGCAGCAAAGCTCTAGGCTTACATTTGATCAATAGTCTAAACAAAGCCTGACCTAGCACCAAATAGGCAGCTGGTTTGCACACAGAAATTTGCAGAATGTTTCTTCTGTCCCTTTAATGACAAAATTGCCATCTCTGTGCCTCCAAACTGACCGTGCAAAGGTTTTTCATTTTACAAGCCAGAAGTTCATGGCATAAATTGATGAGGTGGGGATTCAGAGCCGGTGACACCGTCAGTCACATTAAAAGCTCACGCAGAACAGACACAAAAACACGTCACCACTGGCAGATGACCCATCTGGGTGATGGCAGCTCCACTCCTGAAGCCACCAGGAGTGGCTTTAAAGGACAAACAGACTAACCGTGATCCTGAAGCCCACATAATATCCTTGTAATGGGCTTGAAAGATGCTGCCAGTCACAGACAGCACACAGTAAACAAAAAAAAAAAAAAGTAAAAGTAAGTAAAAGAAGTAAAAAAAAAAAGCAAAGCTGTCCAAGCAATAAGCAGGTTACTGTGACCAATTCTCACAACAAATGACCCAGCAGAACCAATATCACTCTCCCTAAGAAGCTCTCCAGATGTAACAGTACGAAATGCTTACAGTCATTTTCAATATTTCAAACCCTCATATTTTTAATTACTTCCCACAGCAAGACAGACAGGGATTTGGAGCCTCCATAAATTCTCAGTAGTAGAGAAATCAACCTATTAATTTTCTAACATTAAGGCTACTAGGTTTATTTTATAAATTTACTAGCCAAACCGGAGTCCAATCATGAGATGATCTATTTGGAAATAATATTTTGCTTGGAGGAAGAAAAGAAACACTGTTTTCATCTCTAATACCTATAAATCACTGTATTTACAGACTACAGCTTGGGGACTCAGGGCCAATCTACTGATAGGATTTCTCCTCTATTTGCACTGTGTCTGCATCGGCTCTCTTCATGTGAAAACAAAAAGCTGCCCAAGGAGATTGTGGCACTTTCACACCTTAGATCACCCAGGTCCCAGAGAGTCTGCCTAGTTCAGCTCATTAGGAACACACCACACTTTGCATTTCCTACTATTTCAATATTGTAAGTTTTTAGTGGATATAGGAGAACGTGGGTAAAGCAGCTCTTGTTCAACTTCAAACAAATGTAAGACACTTCTTTATTACAAAAGCTGAAATCAGATGCTCCAAGGCTCCTTTCACAAAGTGATCATGGGCATAACAAGGTGAACACCAGTAAGTACAATCAAACACACATCCTCCTCTCCCCAGACATGTTCCTACTGTTCAATTACACTGTGGTAGACATGGTTTATTAAAGGATTTTCACACACCTAAGGAGCCATGTCTGGCAGTGATTTCTTTATTTATTTAAATAAACATTTTATACCTATATATAGACAGTGCTTTTAAAGAGAACCTCCAAAAACCATCAAAAACCATCCAACTCCAGGGTAATAGGTAATAGCAAAACATGAGAAAAATCACAGGGAAGAAGAGAAATTAAATTCCAGAAAAAAGAGCAAATGACATGGATTTGAAAGCGTGCTAGGGGCTATGCAGGGCTATACAGAGACTACTTATCACAGCAAAGAACTGAGATTGACTTTTGGAGGTATGATCTGAAATACAGAGAGTCATAATATTCCTGGGGGTAAGCAGCTCCAAAGAGCATCAGCGTTGCAGGAGGAGGCTTCCTCTGCCAAATTATCACCACTCTTACTCGAATTCACACCTTCTGGTTGTGTATTAACACAACAATCTTGTATTATATTAACCTCAATCATTTTACCTTCACAGAGGCACAGGCCAGAAAGGGAATTTCAGAGTTCAAGCCCATTCTCTTGCTAGATCATAAAAATCACAGCATTACTGTATCACACAAAAGGTCACCCACTGGGACTTGATGCAAAACAAGGAAAACCAAAACAAGGAAACAAAGCAAACAAGGAGAAATCCTTAAACAAAGAAAGAAAATCTTTGAAATCATTGGTCCCTCCACTTAAACGCTATTAATTCATAATGCTCTTGATTCCTATAGCTAGCTCTAAATTTTCAAAACAGAATGTGTCATTTTTATTTAAAAAGCACGACCCACATTTGAATTTCTGAATGAGAGCGCAGACGTACACAACGCTTTGCATGCTAAAGATGGGGCTTTATAGTGGCTCCGATTTCACACGTGCCCATCTTTTGAATGGCAAATCTGTTGTGACGCTGCTCATTGTTACGGGATTTTTTAGATCCAGAGACACAGAGAGCACCTGACCAGGGAGCTCTGATAGCAACCAGGCTACTGCAGAGGGGCAGCAGGGGAAAAGAGGCCGCTTGCTCGTCAGTCAGACTCTCTTTAATCAGGCTGAAACACTTTGCTGTGGAGAGGGAGGTCCAATCTCTCCAATCCACATTCCCATCGCTCATGCTGCTTTCTTAATTAGCAGCAAGTGGACAACAGCTGTCAGTAGCCTGAAGGACAGAAAGTTATCAGCAAAAAGGGGGACGTGTTAAGAGAGAGACACAGAACGGGGCTGTTAAATGCACCAGTGGTCAATACAGGCAAGAGATCCATCCACAGCCAACACGGAATGCTTTGGGTTGGAAGGGACCTTAAAGATCACTTCATTCCAACCCCCTGCCATGGGCAGGGACACGACCTCATCCACTGACACCGAGATGCTCTGCCTGCTGGCTTTAGTCTGGTTATTTTAACATATGACTAACTGTAATTCAGTTTTGGGTTTTTTTGGTTTTTTTTAGTATTCCCATAACAGGAAAATTTAAACTGAGAATAGAAGGAAATGGGAAGGCCATCCTAATGTCTTGATAAAAATAAATGGGGGTCAATTCAAAGGCACAGCAGAATAGTCTTCAAGACGGTTCCAGAGATTTTAAGCATACAAGTTGAAGGCACAAGAAAGAGGAAGGAGAAAGGATGTTTTACTTAAACAATAGAGAGAAAATTTAGCAGAAGATACAAACTTCATCTAGAAGCCCTAACCTCAAATAGCACAAAAGAAAAAGACTCTACTCAGTCATTATTGTCTGTGTATTAAATCCCATGAGCCCCGTCACTGGTCTTGTCCTTACTGTACCACATATTAGACTAAAGTGGGTCAAAAAGAAATTTCATTCCCAAAGAGGTGACATCCTCTGGTCAAACCATGTGCTTACCTCATAACACAACTCGCTGTCTGGATGATCAAGAAATAAAGTAATTGCTTCCCTGTTGGATGTCCTGATTACCGTCATTTGTGGCAATAGGGAACTCAATGCAATTGCAAGCAATAAAATGTACTATTAAAATTCCCCACTGCCCATTTGTTACTGATAAATTGTCATCGCCTCAACTTCTTCAGAAAAGCCAGGCTTCTTTTGAATTTTGCTTTAACCTACCCAGAAAGCAGAGATTTGGAGCAATTTTCTGAAGCCTGGATGGCAGTTCTGCCAGTTCTAAATATATCCCAGCTTTCTGAGCTTGAACCTATGCAAGGGAAGCTGGGAGGAAAATGGAAGTATTTCCCCAAGCTGCCAGTAGACTAGCAAGACATCTAAAAGCCCTCATCAAATTAAGTGCTTAATTACAATTCAGACTTTGAGACTCTGGAAATTAGGATAATCTTCTGGGAAATTTAACAGTCTCCCACAAAAGAAATTGCAACATACAATCCAAAAAAAGCACAGAGCTTGGAGAATGTTATCCCATCAAATCACACCTTGTACTAGATTCCTCACCCTAATTCCTGGAGAATATAAGGTGAGATCCACAACTTAATTCCAGGTCCTTGAGCCACTGGAAAAGATGAGGATCAACATTTAGGAAGCTAAATCAGAAAAAGCAGTCTCATGTAAAAAGCTGAGAAATGTTTGTTGAGTTGATGGAGAGCTGCCTGTGAAGGGACCTTCTCACACTTGACTTCATGACGGACTGTGAGGTGAGGCCATAAAGGGCATGGCTTGGAGAAGGCCTTGACACAGCCACTGGCACGACCATTGAAATTTTGGCAGCAAAGCACGGCTGCAGCCTTGCCAGCTCCATTCCTCTAGGTGGCATGATCTGTGCATGCATCACCTGGATCTTCCCATGCAGAGAGATGTCACCACTACACAGCACCACAGTCTGCCACTCTCACTACCCCATGACACCCCTAAAAGCATGAACTAACAACCCCCTCGCAGGCCACACAGCTCCAGCGATGGCTAAAAGCCCACAGAAGCTCATGGAGAAGGACAGATCATCTGACCACAGCACCAAGTAAAACCACAGCAGTAAATGAAAGAAGGGCAGAAGTTGTACTCACTGTCCTTACCTCACTACAGACAGCACTTTCCATCACCACCCATCATGAAGTCAGAAGTACAGAAGAAATGTTTCCACAATGCTCTAAAAATGTAAAGCTCTATGTGAACACTAAGCATTGCACATCTTCCTTTTTGATTCATGAAATTATCGCAAAGGGAAATGAAATCTTGATCTCAGAATAAGCCAGAACATCCCACACTTCCCACTGTTACCAGTCTCATGAGCCATGACCCCAGAATCACATCCAGCAGCAAGAGTAGCTCTGTTGTGTGGGCAGGATGTGCAAGGATGTTCTTGTGCTGTGACATGTGTACCATTGCTCGCTGGCTCCTCCCTGTACACCCCCAGGACAATGCTGCAGAGTCAAAACCTCGTGACACAGAGGGTGCACTACGAGCAACCCAAAAAACTGCAAACTAAGTGAAACAAGGGGCAGGGAGAGGTGACAGAGAAGAAATCGTATCCTGGTTTCAAAGACAACAAGGGACAATACAAAATGAAAAGCAATTCAAACCCAGAGCTCAAATGGAGAACGAAGGAGGAGACTGACCTTGGGTTGGAGGTATCTCAGAAGCTGAGCTGTGACACTGGGTTCACCTGGATAATGCAGAAGCTGTAGGTGAGAGGGTGTTTCCCATGAGCAGCTTATCTCTGCACACTCAGCTTCCAGACAGATTCACATCTGGAGCACTGCACTCCCTGCTCACTGTTTTTCCGTGAGCCAAAGGTCAGCAGTGCTGCTACAACCTCTCATACCCTGGATGAGCCCACTCCCACTGGAGCCTGCTGCTCACACCTGGCACTGATAAGATGGGTCTGGACCAAAATAATAATTTATTTTTCCAGAAAACGTAATCTACAGAAATTCACAAAAATGTTCATTAATTCAAACCAAGTCTTTTGGCAGAAAGCTATGGAAATCTCTATATAACATCATCAGAAGTCAGCTCTGTGATTAAAAACAGAGAGAATATAACAAAAAAAGTCCCAACTTACTCATTAGGAAGCTCAGGACAGGGAGTTGACTGCATTTCCAGTGTGTGCCCTGCCTAACACAGGTCCTGGTAGAAACCCAAGCTAGGTAACAGGGTGCTGCAATGCCACAAAGTGCTCAAAGCCATGCAGCCAGCAGAGATGCCTGCTTGCAGAAACAGAAACTGCTGCATTAACTCAACATGGAATAAATCAATTAAATTTGTACCCTGGAGCAAGAGTCTGGGGAGTGTCCAGACAAGCCTTAACAAATATTAACTAGCCTGAAGTTAAATACCTCTCTGTAAACTATCCTACAGACTTTGATACCTTAAGAACCAGAATTTTTTTTCCCCAATCTAAAATTCCAAGCAAGTGAAAATATGAAAGCAGCTCTTCATACAGCTTAACTAGACTTTGGTACTGATAATTTAAACTTGCACTGCTTCCTAGTGATATTAAGGCTTTCACAAGAATTTTTCTACAGCTTACTCACAAGGAACAGCTGCTCTGGTGACTGCTGGAGTCAGCAGGTACTTCCTGCCCTGAAAAATACTAATCAATGTATGTCAGTACAGAAAATCATACTCTCTTTAAAACAATTCATGATAGGGGTTAGATATCAACTGGCTCCATGCCACCGACACTCCCTGAAACAATGGTTACACCCTCTATACAGTTAAAAATGAAACAGCTGAAAAGGAAGACGTTTTATACAAGTTCCCAGGGTAAAGCACATCTGAGAAGTACTGGCCTGGGACTGACATTGTTCTACTGAAAGAATAAATATCTGAGTCCAAATCGTATTTCCTTCACCACCTTCCCCAACTTGCATAAGGAGAAAATCCCTCTGAGCTTTCCTTTTATACTTCTGCTGCTCTCTAACAAAATGAAAACCCAGCGTTTTATAAGACTGTAAATAAATTAGAAGTGCTGCAGATTATGATTTGCCCTTTTGTTAACATCGCTGGTAGCACCAGTGAGCCTGTTTGCCAGCTTAGTAGAGGTCTGAAACTCTTTCAGTGTTGACTTTAAGCTGAATACAAATATTGAGTGATCTGCCTGTACACGGAGTCCTCAACCACAGCAAGCTCCTCGCGTAGCAATGCTGCTTACAATGCTGCCAGTGAGCCAGGGTGTCAAAACAAACATCATTGTATTAATTGCATCTGTTGATGAACCAGCCCAAGAACAGCTTTGTTTCAATCACAGGCTTTACAGGACAGTACTGAAATGTTACTGTCAGTGTTAAGATGGATGAGTCAACAGACAAAATACAAAAGCATTTGTAAAGAGAGTCTTGCTGGAGTAATTTGAAAAGCTGCACAGCCACACAAAATGATGGCCTTAATTGACATAGCTTGCTCATAATAGTCCTTAACCTGGTTTTAGGTTTCAGTTTTGTTTTCTGCAGGCTTTCCAGTGAAGGACAGGCAAACACACAAGTACTGTTACCTTTGCAAGGGTGAAAGATCAGCAGATGAGTAACCAAACTGAAAATAGTTCAAGAAGTCATGTCAGATGCTAATCCTCACTCGGGGAGTTACAAATGGCTCTTCGCTGTATTTTGGAAGCTTTCCTTGACCTTGTGGAGGGTAAGACCTCTCAAACTACCAGGTAAATATAACACTGGGGCTCGGGGTCAGACCAAGGCAGGAAGCCCTTGCCACACACCCCCAGCAAGCCATTCCTCCTGGTCTTACTCGGCTGAAATCATCTCTGCAGTGTCACATCGGGTCAGGAGATTCAGGTTACTGAAAGAATGACATTTTAAACCTGATCTCTCTCCCTCTCTCATCCAAAACCATCTGCAACTCATCTTTTAAGGCAGATTACTCTTTCTGGGGGAATTATCCACTAATCAGTTTTTATCTCCAAACTAGGTCCTCACGCTCGCAGCTAGGTCTGGCAGAGGTTTTGGCTCCTTCCACTCTCAGAGCAATCTCCCACTAGACAGACTTTAAAATGCAGCTGAATGCAGCTCCAGGGAAACTGGCCCCAATTTACCAGCCAATACATCATATGCCAAAGTGGGTACAGAGGCACAAAGCAAAGCTCCAGTTATGAGTCACCTTTACTGGGCTGGGCATTAGTTCTTTACATCTGCATGCCCAGGGAACTGCTGTGTGAGGTTTTACACCACCCTGATTTTCTGAAGTACAATAAAAGTAAGCAAAACCAGACTGCACAACAGGAAAAAGAGGCAAGAACTCTGGTATTTCCCAAAAAAAACCCCACATGCACATAGAGAGGTCAACACAGACCTCTGGCTTTCAGCACACTTGCTCACTACCCTGGATGCTATTCCCTTCGATACGTGTCACAGCCAAGTGTGAAACTCAAGAGAAGCACGTGGTCAAGTGAGTCAGACCCCTGCGTTCTGCAAGTGCTTCTCCCCTACTTATTATAGCTCACCCTTTAGCTGCAGCTCTGCCCTGTGACACCAAAGAATTTTCTATCCACTGCTCAATCACGACAGAAGTTCCTCCAGTTCCTTCCACTCACCAGCACAAAATTCATGTTCATCACCTCCCAGAGGTGACATCCCTGTAGGACCAAATATGATGTGCTCCTCATCTGCAATTATCATGCAAAAAAACCCCACGAAAACCCAGGCAGATAAGCTGCCTCCTGCATTTCACCCAGAGGCCAAGGCAATTACTGCAGAACTTGTAGTTTGCATCAGTAAACACAGTAATAGTTTTAGGTAATCTGATTTTCAGTTTTGGGGACTATGTTAAAACCAAACCAAGCTTACCCAGATTTATCCTGACAAGAAAATTGTTAAACTGGCTCAAAATCATATTTTACCAACTGCAAAAGAGGAATTCTGGAGATTCTTCAGCTGGTATGAATCAGGATAAAAGGCATTTCACAGCTGTAGGAGTGAGAATATTTGGGGGGAAAGACATGTTTTTAATTCCCTCTAGTTCATTTAATAAATTCTGAACATCATAGCTTAAAATAATCCTGACAGACAAAGCAGGCCAGACCTTCCTACAGAGTACAACTATGCACTGCATCAGAACTACTCTCTACCCTCTCCTTGGGTAAAATAGCAGGGATGGAGGGAAAGAGACTATTTAGACTGAAGAGGAGAAACCTCTACTCAGACCCATTTGTTTTACTCTGCAAGTATTGACAGATGAGTAATGAAAACTTTGCTGCAGACACAGGCTGCTCTTCAAGGCAGCATCAGTTAATAAACCACAACCACAGCTGCAAAAATATTAAGGAATTTAACTAAATGACTCCTTCAAGGGCAAAGGATTGCAAGAGGAGCCAGTTTTTGTGCTTTGTTATCATCCCAAAGGTTAAGATCAGAGCATGCAGCATCAACACAAACCAGTGTTACTGTTTTGGACATAAAAGCTTTGAATAACAATTTCATTAAATGTACAAAACTGGCTACTAATTTTTCTAGCATGACTCTTTCCCATTATGATAATATTTGAAACTTAGTATACTGTGTTGCCAAAGCTTTTAGATGTGAATTATCTCATCTGAAAAGAATTAAATGGTAAAAACAAATTAACAGCAGTAATAAAACTTACAGCCTGTTAGCTCTCAGAACCACAGAATTATCAAGGCTGGAACAGACCTTCAAGATGATCTGGTCCAACTGTCAACCATAATCACCCCAAAACCATACTCATATTCCCAGGAGCCACATCCAGACATCTCTTGAACACTTCCAGAGACAGCGACTCCACCACTCGCCTGGGCAACTTATTCCAAGGCCTGACTTCTCTTTCAGTGAAAAATCTGAGCCTTCTCACAGGACAAGCCACAGCACTGGCCTGGCAACATGGCTGAGAAGGGTGTTTTGCAGGCATCACAGACTTGGATCACGATCTTGATCCACAGCCACATTAACAGCTCATGCACACTGGGAATGATTTCAGAAGCAGTTATGCCCACAGCTGACAGGGGAATTTTTTGGTGACATTACCAGTGGAGCTCCAACAGTGGATGACCAATAACGTTGGGCACTATTATTTATACCAGCCCCAAGCCCTTACAGAACTTGAGAAGTATCAAAACAATGACATGGGAAATCAACAACCTTCCAACATCCTTTTCATTGTTACTAACACTCCTAGACACCTTGTTGCCAAAAGACCCTCAGGACTCAGATAAATTCCTCTGCCCAGAGCAAAGGAGGGTTTGGATCCCTTGGAGCTTGGCTCTCACCAGGCTGCCAGCCAAATGGAAGCTCAGGGAAATTCTCCTGGATATCACTTGTGGTGCACCTGATGTCTCCAGGTGTTACAGTGAAACATACACCTCACATCTGAGGTCTAATGAACAGGGTTGTATTTTAGGATAAAATCTAAGAGTAAGAGCTGCCAGTGAATATTTAGGGAATTTATACAAGGGCTTTCACCTGAGACAGACAGGAACAAAACCATCTTTGTTTAAAGCCTACCTGGCACAGAGAGTAACAAGAACCGAATTCTCTCCTAGCACTGTTTTTAAGTGTTTCTTTGCCCTGCAATTTTTACCAGGCTTTTATTGGCAACCCACCCTTCACCGCCCCCGACTGGCTCCTCTGAATTGTCTCCAAAACACACATATTTGCTTTTTTCCCCCAAAGGTTTTGCTTTTCCTTGGCATTCCCCATCCCAGGCCGTTCACAAGTTAGGTTTGCCAAATGGCTACAAACATGGGACAGCTACATTTTTAATTTTGCCATAATGAAGGCCCTATTTGCAACCTCTCTGATCTCAGCCTTCTCCAGAAAATGTGCAGAAATTTAAATAAATTTTAATATCCATTCCTCTGCAAAGTTTGACAGAAATTGGCCAGTAAGTCCAAGAGTTGTAACAGAGGATGGATGAGCTATCACGATTGCCTCGTGTAAGGATGTTACAGATTAAAGAAGAGAGGTGCAGACAAGGAGCAAACTTATCTCTGAGAGATGTGCCAAGTTATGCATGAAGACTCAGTGGTTCTTCTTTAAAGGGATTTTATGCACCTGAATATCACAAAACTGGCCAGAGCTGAGAGTGCCAGCTCATGTACATTAAATACCCCTCCTTAAATTCACTCCATCACTTTAACAGGGTGGTTCTAAAATGTGTTTAGAAGTGTTTCTCCTGTAAAACAACATCCCAGACAGAGTAGGGGACATAAGTGCCACTGATTCCAGTGACAATAAGCAAACAGTTATACACAGAAAAAAAACAGAAAAACAAAGCTGAAAACAGAGAAACTCCCCACCTAAGTTTCTATCAGTTATGTTCCAGGTATTGTTCATAAAGATACAAGATTACGGATTTTTTAGAGTCATGCGACTTTCAGATGCACAATGGTTTTGGGTACTGCAAATTTTTCCCACACTGCAGCCTTGGAGAAGCAATTCCAAGCAGTAAAAGTTAAACTCAACCCCTGCACTGCTCTTACCATGCTCCATCAAAAATCTGGCATCAGCCTTAACATCTGATTTCATGTGACCTTTCAAGGATATTTATACAGACAGACCACCTCCTGCACAAACCAGTGCTCTACATTTTCTGTAAATCCCTGTAAATTCATAGATGAGTTCTAACTAAACCTTTCGGCACAATTCTCTAGTTCCTCAAACATATTATTCTTGTATATAATTCTGTTTAAAGCTTCTTCTACTAAGAAAAGTAGAAAATGTAGACTTCAAAAAAGTCTACATTTCCATTAAGATGGAAAAAATGTATCCAAAGAGGGATATTTCATTTCCTTACATATGAAATTTGCAGCACACATCACTCTCAACTGTGAAATGCAAGGCTGCATGAAGCATTAAAAACAAAAAAACCAAAAAAAACCCAAACAAACCAACAAAAAAAAAGGCTAAATGCTCAAAATGACAAAGTTAACATAGATGGAGCACAACTGAAAGGACCATAAAACACCCAAGAAAAACTGTGTTTAAACAGTACTGTCCTGCTAATTGAACCCACTGTCAGATGGATTCACTGAGCTCCACTCTCCAGAATTGATTGGAATGTGCTGTACAACCAGAACTGCAATATTGATCTCCCTGGGTGCCCTTTGTGACGTTCAGTTTGTAAAGGAAACTTTCTAAATATGGAATTCATTCCTGAGGCTACTTTAGCGCCTCTTGGGCAGCACAGACAGGACAGACTGGTAGACAGAACCCAAACAAACTCATCAGAAGGTAAGGGATAAAGCAGTGTGTGCTTTACATTGGGAACACGCTTGTTTTGGTTCCCATTTTAATTATTAAAGACTCCCTGAAAACTACAGCTGAACAGATAAAGAACTGCATATTCAGTCTCCCAGTAAAATTCTATCAAGTTTAATCAACCAACCAAATTGCAGTATCTGCTTCCTCCAACCTTACCCGCTGTGAGTATTCTTTGATTTTAACCTCCACTGATTTTTTCCTTTCTTTCCAGAAGCTGAAAAAAGAAAATTCTCATGAATTTTCTTTCAAACCCCAAGATTTTGTACACGTCAGGGATGAAATTAAAGATCTTGTTTAGAATATAAATGGGACTGGTTCAGTGAATATGTTAAGTACTCAACAAAGGCATCCCCCCATGAAGCCTTTAGAGAGAAAGAATGAGAGCATGAGAGTGCAAGCAAGCTTTAACCCCTCTCCCTGGGCAGAATAATGGATTAGGATTTCCTCAGAGGCACTGATGGCCACACCAAGATGTTAACTTACATCACAAAATGCACAGGCTTTTCGTGGCACCAGAAAAACTCTACCCAAAGCAGCAGAAAATGTCAGCCAGGTAAAGCAAGATAATGCAAAACATGCAGGTTTTAAATTCAAAAGGCCTCCATTCTATACTTAAGAAATCTCTTCTTCAGTGCCACCCATGCTCATTTGACTCTCAGAGTGGTTATAAAATGGGAACCAAAAAATTATTTAGAATATAGCTCTTACCAATTCTCAGATCTTTCAGATACTTTCTTAAATCTGATACAATAGAAAGCAAGCGTAGGAGAACCAGTCCTCCCAAATACTGTAAATATTGTACCTCCCACAACACCAAGTGAACACTCTGATACAGAACATCTTTTTCCTATCACTTCTCCCTTGCTCTCACAAGGAAACATTATCTTACAAACTCCAGAGAAGGTGAGCTGTGGCTGCAGCTCAAACAGCAAAGAGATTTAACACGAAGAGATTGTTTCAAAGCTGGAGAGCTTTCCCTGAAATATGCAACCCAAATAAAAGCAGATCAATAATGTGATCCATCAGCGTTCTCAGGCTGCTTCACAGAACATGTGAGGACATCATTTCTCTCTCGCACAGATGAAACTGTTTGCTCCATCAGTGCCAGTGTCAGACAACTTAAGAAGAGATTGGAAATGTATTTTTAAGAGTGGATGCTGTGGGTCGAGGAATGAAGTTGTAATTTGTCAGGCTGCAGCAACGCGAACAGCACAACTGCAGAACATTCCTTTGGCAGCACGTCCCAACCTGCAGGACTCCTGCAGCTTTTCCGGATTGCTGAAATTCATCTTCTGTCTCTTTGCCTTGGAACAGACTCCCATGAAAGCTGTCAGGAACGTCCTCCTTGTCTGATTTCCCCCTCTGCCATCCGTCTTGTCTTTTCTTCTCTGCTCTCCTCGCACGCAACTCAGCCCCCTGCTCCCTCCTCTTCCACCGCCGGTGGGTTGGGCATCCTCTCATTTATTTTCTGGTCTTACCAGCCATTCCATCAACATGTGGTGCCCCTTTTTCCTTCTCTGGCCACTTTTTTATACACCTTGAAGCTCTGGGGCTGCAAAGTCAAACTTGCAAAGACAACAAATCTAGTTTTCCTTCAACCTGTTCTCCCTTTTCCTCTGATTTCAAGCCCTGAGAATGACACACCGCTCTTCTTTACCATCCCCTCATCCCATTATGTTCTACAATATTTCTCAACTGTAGACCATGCAAGCCAAACTTCAGTTACTTAGAAAAAAATTACAAATAACAAAGCTAATATCCTTGCAATAGCTATGTGATTTTAATACTCCTTCCATGGCACTGGCTGAATCCCATAGTCATATGCTAATAGAGAAAAAGGAAAGATGTAACTCCAAAGCAGAATTTCCCAAGTATTCAGGCACTTAAAGCATAATAAGTTTTCAATTGTTTTCAAAGAGAAAAGCATATTCTGTCACAAATCTGAAAAGCTGAAGGACCCCTCTCCATGCACAGGATTTTTCTCCAGATAATGTGAAGTCTCTATAGGCAGAATACAAGCTGGAAGGATTCATTTTATGTTAAAGCAACAGTACACAGAAGACAAGAGCTTCCCAAACTACCAAAAGATCCCAAATCTCATGTTCCAGCAGAAAAATGTCATGATTATATGCTTTGGAAAACTGAACAAGTTATATCCACTACATGTATTCAAACTATGCAAAAAGATGGGTGTGGTGAGGAGGGGGAAAGGAAGGAGGCTATTAAATCACCCTACCTGTAGTTCTGACATGTAATTTGTTATTTTTAATATACAACATAGTTTCTGGTGTTTTATCTGGCACAAAGACAGAAGATGTTCTTTATCATCTTACCTTTGCTGGGGTACAAGGGATCTTCCAAACTGGGTGCTACGGTAACAAACAATTCCAGCTCCCACCAGCCCAGCTGAGAGCTACCTATAATACACTTAAATGATCGAGTGATTGAATTAAACCTGATTAGCCATCAAGTGCCTCTGCCAAGGAAGGCACAACATCTCTCTAGCTTCTTTAAAATGAAGTCTAGAAAGTTAACTCTCCATGTTCCTCCACCTGCAGTTCAAATGCTGTAACATTCTGGATGGAATGCTCTCCTTCCAAAGGATTCATTAGTCAACAGTAAAGCTCATTTTGCCGATTCTACCCTCGGGCTTTCAACTTTGGAATAAATAAGGTCTTAATGTATATTTCTTTTAAAAAAAGACCCATACCTTTGGCATCAGAATCTATCTGCACCTACAATAAGAGTTACTAGAATCAGCTGAAGCATCAACTGCAATTAAAAACTTACAAAAGTATGAACAAAACCTCAAGGAAACCTGAAAGAGGACTTACAGATTGACTCCCTTCCCTAGACACAAACACCCTGGTTTCTTCCACTCAGGCAATACACTGCAGCAAGCAAAGCCATGCAAGTGAATCAAGAGATCTAAATGAGGGATATTTGTTTTATGATCTTGACTGACAATGAACTTCCACTCCTTTTCTGCCTGCCAGGAGGTTAGCAAGAGCCAGTGAGTTACCACCACATAAAAATCACAACCAAGAGATATATTTAGTCACTGTGGTTCAAGGAAAATGATTGCTTACACTGAAAATAAATTTAGCAATTGTTTCCAGTTTCTGATTTTCACTAAGGCACAACCCAGCTGCTTCACATTCCAGTAGCCTTCAGCTGTCTTCTTTGTCCACTCCTTGCCCACTTAGTTCTTACAACTGCTAAGACCATCTCAATCTTGCAGCAGTTATCCCACAGGCTACATTTTGGACCACACCACCTGTCAACCTACAATGGCTTACAAAAGATGCCAAATTCTGCACTTTGTGCCATTTTGCAGAAAAAAAACCCACTAAGCAGCTTGTACTACCTCTGCACAAAACTGGCCTGAATGGTTGATGCTGTTTAAACAAGTTGCAGTAAAACACATGTGGGATGTCACTATGGGAGCAGCACACAGGAGGAAACAGTAAGTGCTAAAAGCCTGACTGAGGAAGAATTGGAACTGAACTGCCTTTGGGGTTGAGAGGTAAGATTTTGAAGGGTCTAATTTCCAGATTTGCAGGTAACTCTTAGTTTGCTTGAAAACCATCAGCAGAGAAGCACTCAAACTAGTCAACTGCAAAATTTTCTAACCTGAAAGCCCTCACTTTTATTGAGACACAGTATGGCTGTGAATGCACAACAGAACTGAGAAAGAGTCCTACCTAGTAACTCACCTAAGCATGACAGACAAAGGGAAACTGCATAAAACTCTGCAGGTATATAAAACAGGCAGGCTCATTTCCATAAAATGATCCAAGACATTATGACAGTTCAAAATATACCCTCTGCAAAAACAAAATCCCCGGGAAATTTCACATTAGTACAAAAACATTCGCAGATGAACAATTCAGAATCACATAAATTGGCATGAAGGACTCAGATAAACATCAAATTTCTACAAAGGTGGGAATAATGTGATCTCCTGAATTGTCTCTTCGATTTTGCCATTGTCTTAAGAACAGAGTTCTCCTGGGATTACCCCTAGATGTTTATCCCACCAATACTAAAGGGCGAGAATTGAGGTGAATTTGCTTATCAGGTAAGTGCTTATGAGTAAAAGGTGAAGCCAACAGCATTTTTGGTCTACTGGGAATAAACACATCCCGTTGAGTCCTGAGCAGAACAGAGATGAATGCCTGCACTTCAGGTAGCTAACACCTGAAACAGTTCTCTCAAACCTTTAGCAGGCAGCTGCTGGAAAAGCAAGCTCACAAGGGATATGAAAACCCTGAAAGAAATTACAAGACAGGGTGAAAACACAAAGTGTTATGGATAAACCTTCGAAATATGGCACCCATATGTTCTTTGGTTTTAATAAAAGGGCATTTTTGAATGGACTTGTTTCACAACAAGCTTTTGGTTTAGAGCTGATGGTGTCTAATTCCTCCCTTACTCTCCCTGAATGATACAGAGTAGCTGAATTCCCTGGAGCATGTAATCCATCAGGTAAATAAAAACAGGAATTCATGCATTGCCATGGTAACAGGAAACCAAAGCAGAATCTGTGACCTTCTCTGCTCTTTCTTGGCATCCTTATTTTGGATTTCACATCAAAAGGGGGAGAGCAAATATTTTCTGAAAGTGAAGACAAAAAGTCACAGTTCTGGAGTAGAGAGAAGCTAATGGCCATTCCTTCTCTTCAAGCCAAGAAGGGTTCTGCTTTGGAAAAGTATCTGGAAGTCTCCTGGCTGGAGCCTAGGAAAACAGGGGCTCTAACACTAGCGAACCCCAAATATACCATCTTATTCTACGTAACCAGATGGCTGCCCTTCACTCCAAAGCAGAGCTCTGAATTGCTCTACACTGACCCTTCAGTTGATTAAACAGCAGCACTGAGAGGCTCCAGAGGGAGCCTTGTCTGCTCTTCCTTCATGGACAGGATGGAAGCTGTTATCTCTAATCATTTATTATTGTTTTTTATTGAGTGCCAACAAGGTGTTCCAGTTAAGGACCCAGGGAGCAGATGTCCGAGGGTCTCTGGGGGTCTAACCCTGAAAGGGGTAACATATTTTTTCCAGCAGTCTGTCTAGATAGACACATGAGTCAAACCAATGCCCACTCCAAAGTCTGTCACCACAGCTTGTGACCAGGCACTGGTCTACTTTATTAATAACACAATGCATGAATTTCTGTCCCCATAAGAAAAATAAATTCAGATGTACACAACTGCACAGACCTTGGACCTCACAGCATTTGTTTCATGAGTCTTTTTCCTTTGTTCTGCTACTGTACACGTTTTGACAAACATTGCCCCCGAATGGCTGTGGTATCACGGGCTGTGTTTATTCAGTGACGCTATTAACCAAACTGTGTGTGTCAATCACAAGTTCAAACCCTCAGAAACAGCGATGGAGACGCTCCTGCTCTGGAACAGCTGGCTCCCAGCCCTCCTTCCCTGTCTCTTCTCCTCACTGGAGATATCTGGACTGGATTTTTTTTTAAATATCCTTCCTAAAGAAATGAAAGTACAAGCAGTTGAAAGAGGACAGATTCCCAGATTTACAGTTTCCCTCCTCCAGCTAATCATCACTGTGATAGACTTTCACTAGAACAAATGTTTCTGCATCAGGGCTTCTCCCACTGCGTCTTCCAATTGCATGCTCTCAGCACCAACCTGGGGATGGATTCTGCATGATGCTTGAGTTCTTCAGTGGGAGCTCAGTGTGCCTCGTCTCTAGGCTGTGCAGGGTATGATTTTTATACAGTATTTTATTGCTATTATACAGTATTTTATATGGCATTTTATATGGTATTTATATTTATATGGCATTTCTTGGCCTCTCTGTTCTATTGTTTATGGAACCTTGCTGACTTTGTGTGTGTCTCCAGAGTCATCTTCCTGTGCTCGAACTCCTCAGGCTGCCTCTCTGGTGTGGAGCTCTATTTACTATTCTCCCAGGGTTATTTACTGCACACGAATAAACAAAACGTGATCACTTATTTATACGTCTGTAATTACTGTCTACAGTTACTAAATCCCAAGCCAAATTCACCTCTAGCATAAACAAGTGGCAATTATTCCAGAGCTGGCCCGAGGTCTGTGTACTCAGCTAACACCTTCCTTGCTCGCTGGAGTAAGGGACAAGCGCAGAAAAGCTCGGCAGGATCCCAGAGCAAAGCCACGTCGCGATACCGCGAAAGGGATCGCGCAGCGGATTAACCTGGGGTATTTCTGGAGTAACATTTGTCCCCTGATGCGGTGCACACTTGTCAGACAGCAACAGCGCGAAGAGCTGGAAGCATGCCGAGGTGCTGCACGGAGGAGCCGGCTGCCAGGCAGGCAGGCTGCTCATCCCCCGGGGCCGCTCCAGAACCCGCAGCAGCGAGGAGAACACGCTCCCACCCGGAGCAGCGCAGCAGCCGGAGCGCACCGGGGTGGGATGATCAAAACCAGAACGCGCTGCTACCGACTCCGCTCCTTGGAAACGGGGATCCTTCCCGCATCCGCCGTCCTGGGAAGCCTGGATGCTCCGCACATCCCTACTCGGGCTGCTGCCCTGCGTTCCCCAGAAGGAGACAGCCAAGCTATCCCTCAAAATAAAGTATACAAAGCAGCATTGATTTTTCTCTGCTAATTAATTGCAACGTAACTATAACCACGTAACTTCACTTCTTGATTTGCACAACACTAATTGAATCTTTAAGCGTACTACTCCCACTACAGAGAAAAACAGGGTCATTCAACCATCTAAAGTGACAACTGAGAACCAGGCACGACTCCAGAAGCACAGAGAGACAATATGATCCGTGCTTGAGCGTTTCCTTGTGAGAGCAGGAGGAATCTCAGCAGCCTCCCCTGGCTCTGGCTCTCATGAGCACCCCAGGCAGAGGGGAAGAGGGAGGAAAAAATGTGCAAGTTCCCTCTGACATTTGCCCACGGACTCATCTTTTCTCATCTCGCACACACACCAGGAGAGGAAAGTTGGGAGAAGTTGAAATTAATCATTGCGTGTAGGCCCCAAAGCGCTGCAGCGCCCGGCTGTGCTGATGCCTGGCTGCATGGGAAGGACGGAATGGGTGCAGGGACGGAAAAATTAAAATAAAAGAAGTAGGGAGAAAAAGAGGAAAACAGCGAGGAAAAAGGGAAACGCGGAGGAGACACAAAGACCCAAACAGCGCCCGGGCATCGCAGGACCAGCCCCCGGGGGGACAGGCAGAGCATCTCCTGTGGCCCCCCGGGCCCAGCCGCGGCCCGGTCCCCGCTCGCCCCTCGCGCTGTCAGGAGCCCCCACGGGGACCCCGCCGGGCGCGGGG